>PVIR01008757.1:0-55650 GCA_004026965.1 Petromus typicus
ACAATACATGCTAGCATTTCACCTTTAAGAAGGAAATAGAATTAAATCTGAAAGGCCAAAATCAAGATACAGCTACATGGTGTTCAAGTCCATTTGAAATAAGGAAAAGTTTCAGTGAGCATAAATGGTGTGTAAATTTTTTTGCAGGAATTGCATCTTCTTTCTACTATAACCCAGCAATTATCACCATTGACATCAAAGGCATGGTGAGCACACTCAGTTGCTTTCTAAATCAAATTATTAAGAGCTGCATAAATAAGTGTCAAATTTCTCCATTATAGTTTCTTCTCTTAAATTAATCCATAAAAATGGAAATGCTTAGATGCATTTTAGGTGTGAATATCTGTCAAGTCATCACAGACACGAAATGTGTAATATCACAGGAGTTCCTCTCTGGAGGTTTTCCACTCACAGTGACCTCCTGTTGCAAATAAAACCACATGATTCCCATTCCCATGCACAAACGATTGATGATTTCTGCAGACCCTTGGCTGCCAGGGTCCCATGCGAGCTGGCCTGGCCTGCGCGCCTTAACTCGCCTCTGCCTCCTCACACTAACTGCCTGCGTCTGCTGGGCTCACACCGACCAGATTCCAGCTGTGTTTGTACCATGAGTCATTTTCCTAAATCTTCACCTTCTCTAATATAAACAGACACAAGTCAGAAATAGGCATTGGTACTTCTTGGAAATAACCAGACAGAGGGTATCTGGAACTGAGCAGGTGAAGGAATGACATAAATAAAGACACCTCCTCCTGCCTAAGACATTTATATAGGAGAACATTTTCAGAGCCATATGGAGGGTTTGGTATTTAATACATGAGGGTCAAGATATCTATAATTGTCATCTGTTCAAACCTACACAGGGCAGTGGCATTTTTAAAAAGCCAAAAATCTTTCACTTGCCCATTTATTTGGGAAAATAATTAAGTTTCTGGGTTTCATTGCCATAAAATAGGATCTGTAGACCAAAATCCCACTGACTAATTAGAGTCACCAAATAGTTAGTAACTGAACTCTTAATGATATGCTCAAATCAAGACTGTTATTTGGATTATTTATTTTTTGATTCTTAAAATCAGAAATTAAAATGACATACAAACTTCCCACAATCAAATTTCTCAAAGGCAGCCTGTGTTTTATTGCCCCATGTTCAGATATCTATTTCATGCCTTGCTTTCTGTCCAAAAATGACAGCCAAATGGCTTCCACTTAATCTCTCCTAGCATCTCCAGATGAGAAAGCTGGCAAAGCAAAAGAATCAACCCTTGCATATTCCCTGACCCACTCCAAAACTACAAGCTTCATCTCTGGCTTAGATAACCATTAATAATTAGGGCACTATTTCCCTTAAGAAATCAGAATACAGATTTCACAGGTGGAAGCAGCTCTTGTTGCCAAAGGGTTTTCCACTATCCAATGCATCCAAGACTTGATGCCAAAAGAAAGTGATAAAAACTTTGAATGCTTCTGTGAGCTTTCAGCTGGTAGAGAAAACTGTAATTCCTTGAAAAAATTAGTGTTAGAAGAAAACATGAACTTGTTCCTGGGGGCTAATTGGTAATCTTTAGAAACTGTGGTAAGTAAATGTACGTGGTGTGGCCTGTGCACCTAAGAACTGTAAGCCGTTTAGAATAAAAGTGACACTATTTTGTCCAGAATAAAAGAGAAGCGATTTTTGCATAATGAACTCTCTGTAGTCATGAGTGACACTGCTCATAAAATCAGGATCAGCATCAAAGAATCATCAGTTATCCAAAGAGGGACAAACTGCAGGCTGCCAATCAAAGGGACTTGGAGAGGAAGAGGTGGCAGAGCATGTGGCCCCCACAGACAAACTTCTCCACTCTCCAAAATTCATGTCATGTTATGAAATGTCAACAATTTTCATAATTGAGATATATTTAAAGAAACTCAGTCAGAAAGCACTGAACAATCATAAAATGTCTGCCAGTTAGCTGGTCTCCAGCCTTTGTCTTAGTCTATTTACCAATTGAGTCTTTCCTCTCTGAAATATGACATTGATCCTTGATCAATTCCTAACTTACCAGTGTGAAAGAAATATCTCAAGTTGAATTCTGTTGAAGTTCTACAATAACTGTTAATGTTGCAAGGATAAGGGAAATATTCTAGTACTATGACAAACCATGAGCTATTTTAGGTTTAATATTCCCCCCTTTTTACGAAAGCAAAAACTAATAATATGCTACCAAACTTTCACCATTCGTTTTTATAATCATCTTGCTCTTCTACCCATAAATTTAAAGCCACTCAAGAAACAAAATACAAAATTTTTATGAGCTGAATTTGATCAGTGTCTAATTAAATGCTTTGATTTTATCCATTACAGATGATGCATGTGGAAAGGGAATAGAATAACAATCCACTCGATAGACCCCTGAGTTAGGTGTTAATAGTTTATGTCCGTTCACTTTAGTCGCTTTCTTCTTCACAGCCAACATTCCACACTTGCAACTTAAGAAGGATGGGCTTTTTGACTCACATTTCAGTCCATAGTTGGCTGGCTCCTAGGCAGGATGGCAGAGCAGAGACCCATGGTGAAGGAAAAGCTAGCTACTCAGCTCATAGCATCCAGGGAGAAGAGAGATTAAAAAGGGGAAGAGCCTGGAAAGAGACCTAGGCTTCCGGGTCATGCCTGCAGTGACCTACGTCTTCCTACCAGACCTCAGCTCTCAGCAGTGAGTCAGTGTTATCACCTCCATGCTTGATCTACCTTCCAAACCCCTGCCCTGAGCCTATGAGGCTCTTAGGGGACATCTGGATACAAAGAATAATGCATAAAGCATAAACAAACATTTATAAACATAAAGAATAAATAAACATGAAGCATAATGTTTTGTTTTCAGAACTGCTGGGCCCAGTTACAGCACCATTAATTCAGCCTTCAAACACTGCACAGCACTCACCCCTCTGGAGCCTAATAATTATGAGCTACTCCATCTCTTTTGTGTGCTACCATATCTCCAACACTGAAAACAATATCCAACACACAGTTCTCAAATGCATGTTTGGAAGAAAAAATTAATACCAATAAGTAAACAAATGAGAGCAGAGAGAAGCCATACTAGCTTATAGATATATGGAATTACATATCTGCATATTGTACCTATTTTCTTATAGTCCAAATCCAACTTAAAATATTAAACTTATCCATGAAAAATATTTTAATTGGCAGGCCTCTCTATATTCTTTATAACTTCCTCTTCATAATTTTGTTAGTATTTTTAAAAAGTCAATAGGAATTTTTGATTCTCTTGCCAAAATAAAAATGACTTAGACGCCAAAAGAATGTAATTAAGTGAATTTCCCACTGTACAATAAAGACTGATTGACTTACAATGTATAAATTACCTAATGTTTTTTGATTAAAATGGATATCCAATGTTTGTGCTTTGTGCTTTTAATTAAACTAAAAAATTTACAACAGATGGTCTCCAATTCACATTTGAAAGAAACTTATTTTTATGTAATTTTCTTCATATACAACATTATGTAAGAATTAGACGGTCTCAAATTTTAAAACATGTAAATCTTATTTTGACATCATTAAATATATCTCAGAAAATTAGCCATTTATATGTACTAAAATGTTTTAAAGAAACTGGAAACTATCATATACACACTTGTCCACACTTTGTTTTGTTTTTTAATTCTCTGTCTCTATTCCTTTCTTCCTAGCTTTTTCACCAGATTATCTTTTAGGCTTCTACAATTATTGTTGAAGATATACATTGATTCCATTTTTAGATCATTTCAAATTGTTTAGTATTCCTTATCTCTAATCTTGGTTTTCAATGAAAAATAAGTCAAAGAAGCAGGTCTTGCAAGCATCTGATTGCAATTTGCTGATGATTCATTTCCAGGCTCCATACAGAGACCCCAAAATTCTATCAATTTTATTGCTATCTTCCTTCTGTCTGAGGCAACTCAGCCAGGACCACAATAAACAAGAAGTAATTAATCTTCCCCTCAAAATCAAAATCTACATTATTAATACATTGTTTTTAGTTTATCTTTTGCTTCAATGTCTCAATTATTTTCCTTAACTGTTTCTGTTTTCTTGTGTTTCCCTTATGTTATCACTGTCATCTGTGTCCCAAGCCACATCTAAAAAGGGAAAAAATATACAGAATGCATAATCCAGAGTATTCAGTTTGTTTTCATATGATTTGGAAGTTCCTAATACTAACAACAACAACAATCAGGAGTTGAAGCTGCCATCAGAATACACCCCAGATCATCTCAATAAAATACTGGTCAGTGCTTCTAATCAAGGACTCAGACTTCAACTTTTCAGCTGATCTCTTTGGCTAGACTCCATCATCCACTTTCAAATAAGAAGGTACTCAGCAGTTGACTTTATCAACATAAAGCTAAAGAGAGACTTCAGAATTTTCACAAAATGAAAAAGATTTCTCTGTAATCAATCACATTTCATAAAACAAAAGATGAATAAAGAGTGGATATGTTCAAGTTACTGAGTAAATCAGTGATAATGTTTTATATTTATGATTACAGTGAATGGTGTAAGTATACAAAGATACAGTCATTGATCACTGACATTCATGTTTGTTAAAACAATTTTACTATATTCCCTTTTAAATGGAAAATAAAATTTCTAATTACTACTTGAAAACGTTAGCAAAAAATGTTATCAATAACATAACATTTTTTAAAGATTGATAATTAAAGTTGTTTTTCAAACATTATTTGAAATTCTCTATAAAAATAGTCTTTTTAAAGAAAGTTCTTTAAAATTTGAATGGCATTTTATCTGTATGTGCTTGAATGCTATTACATGGACTAAAATTGGTACTTAATATCATAATGTATTTATTTATATCTTACATCTTATATGTATCTTATACTATATTTTAAAAGTAAATCCATGATTGGGAGGGTAAATTGCCACTACTGAAGACATTATATGGACTCATTTTAAAGAACATTTTAGTAGTTTTATAGTGGTATAGAACTATGCAGTAAGATTATATGATATTAACAACCATTTAAAGAGAAAATCTTTAAAAATTTCATCACTGACAATTATTATTGCCCTTAAGTGGCCTAGGAAATTATTCATCCAAATCCCTGACAAGATCTCCAACCCATTTTCTATTCCCTGTTAGGGTAGGAGAGTTTCTGGTGCCCAAGATGTGCACATGCTATATAAATGCCTTCCAACAAGTCCCTAGGCTTCCTGGACTTGCATGCAAATGAAGTATGACTGAAAAAGACAGTGTGTATGTAATTTTTTTAAAAAAATAGTACAGTAAAAAAATTTGACATTAATCCTTCTCAATTTATTCCCTTTGGCTTCAAACACTCTTATCCCCAGTGCTGCTTTGTGAATACCTTTCCTTGTGCTATTCTGGTTCTCTTGATGTCCTGAGTCTATTCAAACATTTGCTTCCTGTGATCACCTCGACTCGAGAAGAGTCAGAAACTGCGTGAGGCCAGACCTGGTGAATAAGGGATGAGGCCACACTGCACTGTTTTCATGAGCCCTTTTGTTGGCTGGTAGTTGGCAGCAGCATTCACTGTATTTCTGATCATACTTTGTGATGACATTCGTGAAACAGCAGTTCAAGAACTGTTGCAGAGTGACTGGAACAATGGGACAAGTGAGGGAGAATATTTTCAGGGTGATTAATGTATCTTTTATAGTAATCAAATGATATTTCAACATTCGCTGTGTTTTTCCATCACACCTTGGACATACATTTTTGACCACATACTCAAAAGGACCTAAAATCCCAGAATATTAGGAATTGCTACTTCCCTGCACAAGGTGACTTTTTGAGCGCACTGAGCAGTCATTATAAAGTTATTGCTTCAGGAAACTTAAATGTATTCAGATAAACTTCCTCCTAAGCACTTGTTTCACAACAAGTTTATCTAACATGTTCTGTTTCAGTCCTCAGAGCTGCGGGCTTCAATATAGGTCTAAGTATCCCAAGGAATCATCTGTGAAACCTAAATCTACTGTTGACTTCTTTTGGCATTAGAACTTTATAAATACCCACCCCACACACAGACTGCATAGCAAAATGGGTTAAAACACTTTAAAGTATTTCAGTTGGCTTTGTATTTAATACATATAAATGAATATACTGAAAACAAACTCTCAAATACAATGAGAAAATACCATTCTACAGTAAAAGGGCCACTCAGAAAAAGTGTTCAAGCGATGTGCTCGTCCCACATGCGCTCGTCCTACCCTGTGTGGCAGCACACTGTATCTGCTGCATGAGTACTGCACAGTGCCCAGAGTCCTGAGGGTTCCCACTTTTGATGACTTCAAAAACCTCATTGGTTGGCTAAGTGAGAAAATCAACAGTAAACAAAACATTGGGCTGGTTTTGGAAAAACCAACTTTAGTTGGCTATTTTGACATGGAAGGAAAGTGTACGGGGGTGTGTGGTGGGATTTTTTAGCCAGTTGTACACAAATCCTGAAGCTCCCCTCTTCATTTTAATGTTGTGGTTCAATGCGTATAACACATTTGTCTTACTCATCTTGCTGGTAAATATAATAGTGTAAAGAATATTCAGCCTGCTGCAGCCAATCTCCAAAGCTCTTCATCTGTCCAAACTAAACCTGTGTATCATTAAACATCAAGAGCCCTTGTCTCCTCCCCTAAGGACTGGCAAAGACAATGTATTTTTTTATTAGATGGGAGAGTATGAACTCCATGACATAACTCGCTAAAAATCTCTTTCATATTTGTTTACAGCATTCGCTGTGTAGAGGTCTTTGCTCAAAATGTGTGCTGGCACTGAAGGTATGTATTCATAATTAGGACAAAAAATACTCCATTATCTCTGGACACCAGTGGCACCTGTGAACCGGCAGCCATTTTCAGTAATGAACCCAATTTCATGCGACCTGACTACATTATGTAAAACTCAGTCCTTATTAATAACACAAGATAGCAGTAGTGTGCCAGCCACTGTGGGAAGCAGTTTGCCAACATATTTGGTATTCTATTTTTGACAACAAGTACATGGATAAGTACTCATATCATCAACATTTCACAGATGTGAAATTGAAGGAAGCTATTAGTCTATTTTTGAGGGATTCACTGCATTAACATGAAAATTTGGAGTTATTTTAGATGAGAAAATATCTAAAGACAAAAGGTCAGTGAATGTATTGAGTTTAGTTTTGGTGTTGCTCTGAAGCATTCTTCCTAAGGTCCAAAGGGATGACAGTCCCAGTCCATATGGATCTGGTTTCTGGAGAATGAGATACTCCCCATAAGCTCCTATCTCACTAGTTCCTGCCTGTGTAGCTCTGGACACACTATGTCAGTGCATCCTGTCAGTAAAATGGTGACATTCTCTATCTCTTCATAGGGTGTATGTGGGCATTTGCAGAAGAAAGAGATGGGCAAGGGACAAAGAAAAATATGCAGTCAAGTTCTTGGCTAAACATATGAAGTCTAACACAGCACTATAATTACCATAATGATGGCCTCCAAGATTCTATGAGAAGATAGCGCCATGCAGAGGTCAAAGAATGGCCACTGGAGCCTGGGCCAGGCAGAAATAGCAGCTGCAGGACTTTGGGAGCTCCTCAGATCTCTGTGCTTCATTGTATACATCTGTACAACTCAAGTAATACCATCACAGCACCTTGTGATGATAACAAGCTAGTACACACAGAGCACTGTGGGCAGTACCTAGCAGGTTCTTGGCAATGCTGTTTTCATTTTTATTTAGTTTTCTCTACTACAAGTTGTAGTTTTTCTTATCTCTGCCAGACACTTTTCTAAAATAATATATGTAGGGACCTAGTAAGGCATCTGTTATGGAGTTACCACTCACAGAAGGAAGGCTCTCCTACACATTTATTACGCTGTATATTTTCCAGATGAATGCCTTCTCAGAGGCTCTCACACACTAACAGAATTTTTCTCCTGCTTCTGACAAAAGCCAATTACAGTACTTTAAAAAGAGGAAAATGTTTTCATTGAGTGGTTTAATTTAGAGTAGAAATATAGAATACATGCTGACTCAATGCTGTTCCGTAAATTCTCAACCTTCTATTCTTCTGCTTCATGTCATTTTTTTTTTCAGAAGTTCAAAAATTACAGCTGGACCTACAATTCTGGCATTTACTTATTTAACGTTTTCTTAAGTCAGTTCCTCAGCCACATTGCTCAAAATGGAAGACACGCATTCAAAAATGAAAGTCTACTGCACCATGGACTTGAATATACTGCAAGTAGCGGGACAGTATTAAGGTTCTCTGGAGAAGCAGAAAGAACCAGTGAGGTGTGTGGAGGCTGGAATTTATGGTAAGGAATCAGCCCAAACAGTTATGGAGCCAGCAACTCCCAAAGTCTATGCTCAGCATCCAGGGATCTAGAATCTGTGCACAAAGGCCAGAGAACCAGGAACCTCTGGAGAAAGTTCTGATCCAAGAACTATAGACCCAAGAAGAGCTCTATTAAAAGGCGAGTCTGAGAGATCAGTGCCCGGCTCAATCCCACAGACAAGAATTTCCCCTTCCTTGGCCTTTTCATTCTACACATGTGTCTATGGACTGCAGCAGGTCCTCCTGCATTTCAGAGAGAAATGTGCTTTACTCAGTTCCCAGTTCAAATGTGAGCCCCACCTAGAAACACTTTTGATAATGTACATCTAGATTAATGTTTGGCCCATTGTCTGAGCACTTATTAGCCATTCAACCAGCCAGGTAAAAGTAATCATTGCTTATAACCGTGAAATTTATCATACAAATTAAGACAAGAAATACATAGCTACACTGACTAGGTGCTAGGACAACTCCTAAACACTCAGGTTATCTCTGGCAAGGATGAAGCATAGTTACTCTGATGAAGAGAAGGGACAGTTAAGAGACACTGAGCTAGGACAAGAAACAAGATGCTTGCGTCTCTTCACAAACCCCAAATCTCTCCTTATGAAGCTACAGTAGAGGACAGTAGTAAATATCTAATGAATAAATGAGGAAATAAATATATGAGCTACATACAGATATCTCTGTTATATGACTGAAACAACATCATGTAACTAGGTTCTTGGGCCTCAAAATGAGTTTTGTATGGTGCATATGAACACAGTATCAACATCCTGTAAATGAAAATTATAGTTAAATGTCTGTTTCTCCACTGACTTGTATGTATCCTTGTTCATTACCTATAGAATGGGTGGAACAACAGCTTGGGCTTCTCATGGGCAAGGTGTGCTTCAGTGGAATATTTAAACCACTCAAATTGGAAACAAGGATTGAATAAATGTGCTACGGGAGTGTTGGGGATGTTTTTAAAGCATCTTCCATAATTATTCCTGAAATCTTGCATGGAGTAAAGGACACAGGGTTTGCAGTCACAAGGTTATGTTTTAAGCTTTAGCTTTTCCATTCATGCCTTTGGGACCAGAACAATACATAAGATCTCATCTCATATTTCTAGTTGGAAATAACATTTTTATCCTTTCCTCCCTTCCTTCTGCCATAATCAATGCTTTTCAAAGTTTTATTTTATTTTACTGTCCATCAGATTCTTTCTATTCCATCTTCTTTCCTATTATTAAAAATGAATTAATTATAGTTCATATCTTCCTTACCAGAAAATACTTCTAATTAGCCTTCCTTTTATTTTGTCTTCTTCAAAACATAACTCAATCTCTGCATTGTTTTTCTAAGAACTGATTGTTGAACACTATACATTCTTTAAAATAATGAGGCCATGTCCTGCCTTTTTCCTACTCTTATTATGTCTCCAAGTCTTCAATTAGCAGTTTAGTTTTTCCATTACCCACTGCATTTGTATTCAGTGCAATATTTTCCTTGGCATTATTTCAAGCATGTTGAGACTTGGTTTTTCTATGAAATTAAGTTGTGGAAAGGGCCCAATTTTTTCCAAACAATGCCTTGTACATTCCTGAAAATGATGTTGCATTCAATAAATATTTGCTGACAGTTATATTACAAAATGAGGATGATTTTCTTTCTGGATTTCTTCATTGTTGTACTGAAAATGTGGACTGAAACAGATATCCAAATTATATGTTATTACTTTAAAAACCTGTTACACTTAAATGTTTTGAAACTTGCTATACTTTAAAATTCTAAATTTTAAAATTAGTTATGAAAAACAAACATAAGCCATCTATATTAAAATATAAAAATTATGACATACCTATTCATAGGTATTAAAAACTTATAGATAGAAAACGCCATGGAAACACTGCGAAACCTGTAAGGGATTAAATTAATTCAAGAAAATTAGTATACAAAAATTAGTTCTATTTTCTATACTTTAGCAACAAATAATCTCAAAATGAGATTAAGGAAATAATTCCATTCACAATAACATTAATAAGACTAAAATATTTGGGATAAGCTTAACAAAAATGTGTATTCTATAAAATGCATTGTTGACAGAAATCCTGAATAATATTCCCTATGTTCTATCTAATGTAGCTCTACATTCATACATTCAAGATTTAATATTGTTAAAGTAGCAATATTCCCCCAATCTGCTCAACAGGTACAATGTGAAAATTACCAAAATTTTATCTGCTGTTCTTGAAGAAAATGATCCCAAACTAATCTCAAAATTTATACAGAAATAAAAGAAAGGCAGCCAAAGCAATCTTAAAAACACAAGAAAAAAAACCATACTTTTCAATTGCAAAATTTAATACAAAGCTACAGTCACAGGAGCCTGGATACTAACAGAAGATTAGACAGTTAGATCAACAGTAGAATTTAGACTCCAAAAATAAATAGACTGATTCACCACAACATACCAAAAACAAATAATTGGGGACAAGAACAGTCAAAGAATAGTCTCTTCAGTAAATGTTGCTGGCAAAATCTGATATCCCCATTTAAAAAATGAAGCTGGAACTTTACATTACATATAAAATTTCATTCATAATAAGTTTCTATGGACTTCTTAGAAAAAAGTTTTCATGATTAAGGCAATAGTGTCTTAGATATGAGACCAATAGAAAAATCAATGAAAGAAATATATATAATATATAGTGCACATTTTATCATAAAAATTAAAAAAGATTTATGCTTCAAAGAAATATGTCTTTCTATTCACGTCAGTAAAGTGAAGATGATCGACAAAAAGGCAAAAAATACTGTGAAACACACATCTGATAAGTGAACATGTCAAAGACAACTAGACAACCCAATAAAAATCTGAGCAAGAGCTCTGAATACATTTGATAGGCGACTTAGCAATCAGAGATGATCAATGTCAGTGGCAAATTATTGTTCAAAAATATGTTTCGTATTTTTTAGATATATTTTCAAATAGTGTCAGAGAAATGTTGACAACATTTATATACTTCCTAATACAACAATTCATTTCATTAAAACAACTATCCTAAAGAGCAAGTTTATTCATTCTTAATCAATTCAATGTGTATTTCCCTCCAGTTTTGTGAAAAATCACTTTATTGAATTTTATTTTCTTTAAGGTCTATTATACCAAGAATATTACCATAGGGGAAAATATAAGCTGGTATCAGTTATTAACATGCTGCGAAGTCATTTCAGCTTATTAGTTCTTTCACCAAAACAATCACAGACAAACATTCTGTGAGACAGTCTCTGGCAGGGCGCTGAAACGGTACACATGCTAGTTAAAACAATGAATATGCTAATCTGACCTTTTTTTTTTCCTCTTTGAGACCATTTAGGTAACTACATCATGTAATTCTTCCTGAAAGTTTATTTTAATTTCAAGTTGTAAGACCCACAGTAAAAAGATGACACATGTGATGAGCCTGAAGAGACGAGAAGACATTACATTTCAGGGCTCAGGGCAGCGTTGGGGCCTCCAGCCATGAGTCCCTCATCACCAACCACCACTGACCTGAAGATCAGTCTCTGTTTCTCAACCAGAAAGTCCAGCTACTATCGACCCCTGCAGCACAAAGCACCAGGGCAGGTAACATAAACTAAGTAGTGATGCCTTGGCCCTGTCGTGGTGCATGACTCTCAACGCGCTCGCTGCTGTACGATCCCCTTGTGTTGGGCTCTGGTCTCCACTCTGAGCTGAGGCACTGACACAATTGCCTCAGCTTGACACTGAGCATTTGAGGCGCTGCTTTCCATTTCAGGGCTTTCTCGACTGCAGTTTACCAAATGCTGTACTCACTGTGGATTATAAAGGCTCCTGCTGCAGAAAACTCTAAAACTCTGTTCTTTTTGTTTGAGGCTTCATTCCAAGTATGTGGACCCTTGAGTCCCACTACCCTACACGGCCGCGCTGACAGGCACTTGGAGGCATTCACTGGCTCATCGGTGGGCTCTGCCACCTGGAGATTTTGCGACTGGACTGAAGCCAGCGACACCGTTAGAACATGTGGACTCTACCCTCCTCTGATCAGACGCCTCTCAGACAATATGGGCCTGGGGAGACACTAGCAGAACTAGAGCCTGAAAGACAGAGATTATTTCTATTTTTGCTGTCAAGGTTAAAAGAGCTTCCACTCTATGTGATTCATCCAGATAGGTATATTAAATCATGGCTTTCAATAAATAATAGGCCACATTAAACTCTGCTGAAGAACATGCTCGAGGCAGGAATGACCTCTATTCATAGCTTGTGCGATGCTTTGGACCATGAATTCCGAGGAGTAGAAATGAGACCTCATAGGTCTCGTCATATAACATCTGGTGGAGTGACACATCCAATATATCCACACCGTGTTAGGGGTGATGGCCACTAACCCGCGTTTGAAAGAACATGAGGAGGAACCGCTTCAGGAAGAAGGAAAAGTGACAAAATACATCAACTTCTTCTCTTGTCACTTCGACTGCTCTCTACCAACTTTTTTTTTTTAATTCAAATCTTTATTGGTGCATTATATATACACATCATGATTGCACTCAACAATGAGAATTTGTACCAGTATATGACACAACTTAACCTCTTTCTACATATTCCCTCTCTTTCTCCTAAATAATCTGTGTCCAGCCTATCCCCTTCCATTCACAGAGAGGGTGGTGTACACGCCAAACACCTGCACCTTCTCATTCTCCATCTACTCTGATCACAGCGGATTACTTTCACCACCAACTTCTCATATCATTCAGCCCTCAGCCATGGTGACTTTTTCTCTTTATAAACCAGGTCCCTGGGCTTCACAGGCTCTATTCTCTCCTGTTTCCTTCCCTCCAAGATGATGCCCTTCCCCGGGGTCCTGTGCAACCTAGCATGACAGGTAAGGTGCAGTGAAGTTTCCAGAGGGATTTGGGAAATCAGTGAAGTAAAAAGGATCTTGAAAACCATTTTCAAGTGCTCTGCTGTGACAGCAGGAGCAATGAACACACAGAGCAAAATGCTTAGGAGAGCCGTGTGATGCTAATGATTTAGGAAAATGGTCTTGCATAACTGCAGGGAGAGGAGGGGGTCTGTCCGTCTGCCTCACAGCTAGCTCTGCAACTGGTCATGAAAACAACAAAAAAGAGTTTTTCAAAACCACATTTAGTAAGCAAAAAGTGTCTTTCTGGCCGAGCCTACGTTTCATACTCTGAGGTTTTAAAGAAGGCAGATATTTGGAAGCACTGCTCAGAGTTTTGGCATAAAAATCATTCTTGAAAATAAGATCCGAATTGTTTTGTAACAAATAAATTTGGAAAAAGAATACTGAAACACATAGCTGTTTGTTAAGACATATCTGTTTAGAGAACCTGATCTTAAGCTAAGTCTGTGTGAATGTATAAATGTGCAGGCGTGCACACATGTCCAGTTCCTGACCCACCACCAGGGCTGAGAAAGACCACCCAGGAAGTCGCCACCCCAGAACAGCTACACAACTGACCCACTTATCACAAAAATGTAGAAAATCTCTCCTACAATCTGCAGTCGATTCTGTAAACTTCTTCTCATCTTGCAAGCTCTGATATAAAGGCCAGCAGTAAGTCATTTCTTAACCAAGAACTAATATTCTTAGCAGGAATCCCTGTACTATTTTGTCCTTGTAAGGTGGCTCCATCTTTGTTTTTCTCTGAATCTTTTCCCTTCAATCGTATTATGTGAGCTTTTGTAGTGCTTTTGAAACCTAATTAGGGAACTACGTGTTCTAACAACAACACTCCACTTATCTAGTTCATGGCTTCCTATTAAGCAGCTTTTCCCCATTCCTCCTTCAGAATCAACTCCTAAGGGCCCTAGGTAGTCTCTCCCCCCTGTCATATTATGTATGGGCAAGCTGGCTGTGAGAAGGTCAGAAGAAGTCATTCAAATGTAAAAGAAATGTGCAGTTAGTTGTAGAATAGGAGCCCTAAGTTCCTTCTCCATTGAAGAAGCCCAAGCTGGAATAATGATAATGAATATTCTTCACATAAGAAAGTCTTTGTAAAAATCTAGTCATAAACTCATGCTCCAAAAAAGTCTCATTCACAGAAAAAGTCTGACAAATAAATGTTTGTATCAAGATTTCAGCCAGAATAAAACAGTTTAAGATGATATACATCTTTTATGTCAACACTTTACACATTTTTTTACTATCAAGTATGTCCCAATGTTCTCAGAAACAAAACTTCTCTATCTGCATTATACTAGTTTTTATTTAATTAGCTTATCATCCTCAACATGACACCAAGCTGTTTAAAAATAAATGTTAAAGTTTGTGCTAAGCAATAATGATTGCTTTACACAAATATGGATCATCTCCTTGAGTTTATCTTTTCTCCTCTGAAGATATGCTCAAACTTTGATGTTGACATTCATCGTAAATCATCACTTCTAGGCTCTTAGCAATCTACCTACTGTGTTCGACCCTCCATGCATTTTCCTATCTAGAACACGTTTTCTTCTTCCCTCCAGAGAGAAACTAAGCTTACAAATGTTGAGTATGAGATTAAAATTTCTTTACATCCCAAGGAACTATATTTTCATTGGCTTTTCTCCCCAGTGAGCCCCTAGTGTCAGTTACTCACCAGATACTATTACATCTTGGCCATGTTGATCTTTTGAATTCTTATCCCTTTGCTTAAATTCAATATTAGCTTTGAATGTTGTGATAGTACAGTACATGTCTATGCATTTAGATAAGACCAAAGAGATTTTACAAAAATGTGCATTATTTGCTTACCATTTATTTTCTTCAAAGTATTTCCAGTATGCAATTATCAAATAATAATATTTTAAATGTGCACACAGAACAGATTTAATAATTGTGGAAGAAATAATTAGAATATATTTTTACTAGGGAAGTAGAAAAAATAAGATGAATTTTAAGTCAATTCTATGCCAGTGTTATGCTATCGTTCATTTCAAAAAACACTGCTTTAAAATATATGCTGCAAAACTAAATAATCTGTGAGGTGGGGTGGTCTAAAACCAAAGTTTGTAGTAGTATTTTACCTCAATCTTGAATAAAATTTGTTCACTCTATGTAGTAGTTTAAGTAGCCCATACACTATGCTAAATTCCTAACCTGTGGTAACTGGGAATGTGACCACATTGCAGATGTAACTAATAGAGTGAAAAATTTCAGATCAGATTATCCAGATTTTAGGCTGAAATTTAACGGCCTGTCTCTTTATTTAAAAATAAAAAAATCTGGGAGGAAAATCTAAGACACAAAAGAGCACAACTTTTCTTTAGTTCAATGCCTATGTAAACAAGGTACTTTCAGCTCTGAGGCACAATGTCTTACCTCTTTCATAGACTAAAGGAAACCAGTAGGTCCGTATATACTTATGAATAAAAGGTGATAATCAGTATTTTAAAAGTTCTGCTCATTTACTAGCATGTATTAAATAATGTTCAATAAATGTTATCTTTTACTAATTACACTTAAATTTCATGACAGATTGCCTAAAAATTAATCCTTTGTGTGTCTATAAATTCTGAAGAGACTTTCTGAGCCTGATCTCCTTTCTCCAGGAACAACTACATTAATGTCAAAAAACTTCACCTGAAAAAGTGATATTGTGTGAGACATCATTAAGAATATTCTCGGCGTGGGGCCGGGAGGTTAGCTCAGTGGTTCCGGCACCTGTCTTGCAAGGACCCAGGTTCGATTCCCGGTCACCACATACCATACTGGCTATGGAGACTCACACCCAGCAGCAACTAGTACCACATACCAGAGTGCCAGGCGTGGTAGCTCACGCCTATAATCTCAGCACTCGGGAGGCAGAGGCAGGAGGATTGCTGTGATGTGAGTTGGAGGCTGAGCTCAGGGCCAGCCTGAACCACAAGACCCTGTCTCAAAAAAACCCCAAAACCCCCCTCCCCCAAAAAAAGAATATTCTCAGCGAGGCTGCAGAGAAAAAGGAACACTTCTCCACTGTTGGTGGGACTGTAGACTCGTACAACCCCTGTGGAGATCAGTTTGGAGATTCCTCAAAAAGCTAGGATTGGACATCCCATTCGACCTGGCCATCGCTCCGCTAGGTATATACACAAAAGAATTAAAAGACTCATATCAGAGTGACATATGTGTACCCATGTTTACAGCAGCTCAGTTTGTGATTGCTACATTTTGGAAACAATCCAAATGTTCATCAACTGGAGACTGGATAAAAAAGCTGTGGTTCTTCTACAGAATGGAATATTACTCTGCCATAAAAAATGACAAGTTTGAATCATTTATACTTAAATGGACATACCTTGAGGATATCCTCATAAGTGAAATAAATAGGTCACAGATAGGTAAATATCAAATCTTTTCTCTGGTATGAGAAAATAAAGATGTAAATGAGTTCTAGAATTGTATGTTATATATTATGAAATAGAAAATACTCAAAGTGAAATAGGGTGAAGGGGGAAAAATAATGATATTATAACAAAAAAGAAAGGAAACAAATTTTATGTATATGGGGGCATGGTAGGGTGGGTAGGGCTATGGGAAAAAAAGAGAATTAAGTTGTGTCTTATACTGGTACAAATCCCCATTGTTGAGTGCAATCATGATGTGTATATGTAATGTACCAATAAAGATTTCAATAAAAAAAATATTCTCTTATAAGGCAACAGTTGTCCTTGACAGTTAACTAGACTCACTACTCACTTTATTAGTTGTGAAAATAAGAGGGCATTTTGGTCCCATGTTATGCTCAATCTTACTCCATACAGCTCTCCAAGTCACCATCCCTAAGGGGGCCTCTCACCCCCATGCTCCCTATGATCCGACATTATTCTGATACCAAAAACTATGTAAATCCCATCCAGCTTCTTGGCGTCAACCAACACTGCGTGACAGTTCAACAAAGTCCTTCGTAATTAAGACTCAACATGTGAACCATGTTTTAGACCAGAGTCTGCACTAGAACACTGCAGCATTCTTTTCCCGACAAAATCCTCATCGTACACACAAGTTGCTCAATCCCTTTTTTACAAATGAGGACAGCCAAGCTCGGCAACCAAAACTGCCTACTCACTGGGTTATTTAGTCTAATGCACACAGTTCCTTTGAAGATTTTATTATACAAAAATCTTATACATATAAAGTAAAAAAAGATGATGTAATAAACTATTATGTACCCTTCACTTCATTGTAATAGCTGTTTAGAAGATTAAATTTCAATTTCTCAAAATTCCCCTACTGAGAACAAATGTGTATTTCTAGCAGTCATTTTTAGTAATGTATCATTAAACATCTATGTCATGTTTTAAGACAAAAGATGGTAAACAGGCCTCCAGAAAAGATATTCTTGAATGAGAATTTTCCATTCAATGAATTGTCTCTAAAACTATAAACAAAGAGAATATTCCTAAATTATAACATTCAAATGATTGTGTCACCAAAAATCAAATGACTAACCATGTCCCAACAGTAAGTGTCTAAAATTTCAAAGTCAAACACAAAGGCTACTCAAAAATTTAAAGTTACATCTCACATAAAAGTACTTTAGGTCAAACATCAACTTTTAAATTGATATTCAAAGTCAGCTGCTCTTAAAAGCGTAAACCAGCATCATAAAAAAAGGCCTCTCTAATTCATAACAATGAGCAGTTTTTATTTAAGTAAACATGCTAATTATTCCTAGGAATCATTGCTATTTTTAGAGATCATTTTTTGTTTCCTAGTTATCATTATGAACATCGTACAAAATTGAAAGTTTGAGGAGGAAAGAAAATAAATTAAAATGTAAATACAAGAATAACAGCTAGGAAAAAAAGTGACAAGAGTAATGAAGACTCAGAACACAAAGAGAAGAGGTAACCAGAGATAGGGACAGTGGAAAGTCACTTTAAAGAAGTCCCTCCATTTTTAACAACTGCTCTTAAACCAGTCTGGCAGAAGTACTGGACAGATGGGCTGGCGATAATTATAAACATATTTTTCACCTTACTTTTGTACAGCTACTAAAAAAAAACCACTTAAACTTTCAAAGCCTTTTCTCAGATGCAATAGAGAAGACTGCATAAAAGGTTCATTACATATTTCACGTAAAGAATGACAAGCACATTGAAATTTCCCTTGAGGGCACGTATGTGGTTGATCACAAAATATATCAGCATGAGAGATGATGGGGATATTGTAAGAAAGAAGTAGAGTGGAGTGATCTGTCCCAATCACTGACATCCCTGAGACCCTGGCAATGTCTGGAGTCAAGGAGGGCAGCGTTTCTTGCACATGATTTTGCTCTTGAAGCCGAAGGCTGAAAGTAGGCTTACAAAGGAATAAAAGTGAGTAATCCATGTGCTCTCCCACGAATGCAGAGGATAAAGGAGGCTTAGACAAGAGGAAGCATTGTACAAATACTAGACTTGAAAATGAAACTGTGAAAATGAGACTTGGAAATACACTATGCTTACACATTCAGGTAATTTTTTTTTTTTTTTTTTGCTACTAATTAGCTGAAGGGTTAAGAGGTAGAATAACTTGCATTTCAGCCACAGGGAGTAAATTTTCCTGTGTCTTATTTTCCAGTTTGGGGTCTTTACATGGAATTCTCTCAACTGCAGACAACATACGTGTATACGTTCTAATTAATTTAAGTAAGAATAAATTTATGGAAGGACTTTAAAGACACCTGCAAACTCCTAGATGGACTAAGGATAAGGCTGTATGGTCAGGAGCAGCACAGGCAGGACACAGCCCAGCTCCGGCTGGGTTCCGCACTGTTTCCAGGGCCAAAAGTCACCAAAGTCCGGATCTGGTGCTCAGGTCCTAGTGGGGAAACTCTGCTATGACGGCGCCATCAACAAAATGTATCTGCCACCACCTCTGCCAAGGTAGATTCCGTGGTACCTGCTTCTTATCCCAAATGCCCAATCCCAGGTCCTCCCTGTGCGCATCTGATGGACAGACCCTGATGCACCTGCGTCCTGGGAAAGCAGGCTTTTAAACTGGGAAACTACAAATGTAAAGAATTTCCTTAAAACGCATGAAAGGTTCCAGGGGCCAGAATCAAAAATGTCAAAGGTGTGCATGAACGGGGAACATGAGCTGATCGTGGGTTCCCTGGAGTTTCTGCTCAGTGGTGTTAAGGAAACAGTCTTCACCGTGGGCCCGAGTCCCCGATCCCTGTTATTTCCGGCAACCCGGCCGGAATATTCGGAATTCGTGGTCCTGCAATGCAGATTCGGCTCTCGGCTTCCGCTCCTTACTCTGCTTTCAATTTTTCGCTCTGAAATTTACCCACGGCTGACTCTTGCTCTGCCCTCCGACCTTGGCTGAGCCCTCAGGAGGTGCCCCCACCCCACATTGCGGCCACGTTCTTCTTCCTGTTCTGTTTGCTTCGGAACCTCTCTCTACCTGATTATTTGGTTATTCATTTCTTTACTCCCAGAGCAACTTGCCAAATGTAAGTTCCGTGAGGCTGCAGTCACCTGTTCATTTTGTGGCTGTGTCTTCAGTGCCTAGCACAGTACCCTGTCCGCGGCAGCATCTGGTAGGTGTTGCTTGAGCCCTGAATCTCTGACCAGTCATCGTGCCCTTCTATAAAAAGGCAGACTGAAGGAAAGAAGTCAGTGATGTGTGTATGATCACCAATAAATTACTGATTAAAGCGCAAATCTCATTTCCAAGCAACAAATTTCTAAGAAAAAGAAGACGAAAGAACTTTTGGCTGCTTCTTTTTTTCTTTTTTTTAATTTAAAATTGTTTTACCTTATCAAATGAACATGGATTCCTGGGGTACCAAGTCATGTTTTAGTGGGCACATGTACCATGCAATGCCTAGATGATTAAATGTATTCACCTCTCAAATATTTATTATTGCTTCGTGGTAATTTTTTAAATTAGTACATTTGCAGGACCATACTCATTGCAATTATCCTGGGCAGGTGGTACATGTGCAAAATAACACCTTAAATCTTTCTTCTTTTTAATTATTTTTTTTTTTACAGTAAAAACTTTCACAGCCCCTACTTCTAGTTCCTGGAGATGCACAGTCCATCACTGCCCTGTACAGCACCCTGCTGAGCAGCTGTGTGCGGGAACATCCTGCTCCTACCTAACTGGACTCACTGTCCATCAATCAACATCTCCCCATTTGGCCCTCTGGTAACCACCACGGTACTCTCCAGCCTTCTGAGATCAGCCTTTTCCGACTGACCTGTGAGGAAGCCCACGCAGCACCCTGGCTATTTCCTCTAACATAAGGATCCCAGTTCCAGCCATGTTATCACGAAGGACCAGACCTATTTGTACGGCTGAGTAGTATTCTCGGTGGTGCATATGGACCATATTTCATTTACGCTTTGCTCAGCTGTGCGCACGTAGGTTACTTTTATCTCTCAGCTATTACAACTAGCGCCACAGTGAAGATGGGAATGTCAAAGTCTCTTCAACAGCCTGATTTCACTTCCTGCTAGTGCAGAGACGATCGTAGCGCTGCTGGGTCATACGGTAGTTTCCTTTTGAAGAGTCTGAGGAAGGGTTGAATTATTTTCTCTAATGGTTGTGCTAATTTACAGCCCAACTAGCAGTGAGCAGAAGTCCTCACCACATCCTCCCAGCACTCATCTGCTCATCTTCCTGTCGCGAACGTTCCGCTAAGTGAGGTGATGTCACCTTGTGCTTTTGGGTTTGCAGTTCCCTGAGGATGAGTGGTGCGGGGCATTTTTCATGTAGCTTTTATCTGACTCTGTCTTTTCTGGGGAAATGTTTACTGAGATCCACTGCCTGTTGTTAAATTGGACTACCTGGGGATTTTGCTATTGGCAAAATCTGAACCTTCTACATGTCTTTTGATAGTAACACCTCATCAGATACATAGTTTGCAAACATTTTCTCCAGTTCTGTAGGTTGTCTCTTTCCTCTGAGGATTGCTTCCCTTGCTGTGCAGAAGCTTGATAGTTTCGTATTATCCTCTTTGTCTACTTTTTGCTTTTGTTTTTGTGCTTTGGGATGAGCTGCTCCTTAGAAAAAAGGCAACAGGATACAGCAAGAAGGAGACTGACTAGGAAAAGAAATAAGCTCTATAATTATACATTCCTCAGTCTTAATCTGTGCCTCCATGTCTCATGAATTTTTCAGAGGATTAAGTGTGACCACTTACATAAAAGCTTTCCACAACATGCCATGTAGAGGTGATTTGTAGTTGAAAGATATAAAAATTACTAATTTATGAGCGATGATATACATCTCAATTCACATTTTCCTAATAGTATACAGGAATTTGTATACTCTCCATAACCTAAACCAGAGGGTCTCTCTGTATAATTTCACCCAACTAAAAATTTACTGGGAATTTGCAATATGACAGGCAGATACTATACAAAGGCTGAAGGCTCTAAATTTCTTCCTAGCTACTCATACTAAGTGCATTTCAACCTCCAAAGACCACTTATAAGGTCAAAAATGGGCTGTTATTCTTACTCTTTTTACTTCAGAGCATTTACTGACTCACACATATGCAAACCACTAGAGATACAGAAGCCACTGAAAATAATTTCTGTTTTAAAGGTCTCCTCCTCTCTCCTAAAAAACCAAACAAAAAGAAAATTAGCAACAATGTGACTTTTGCAAGGTGCTACATTAACTCAGATAAATGGTGCCCAATCTAAACTGCAAATAATTTAAAAAGAATTTTAAAAAATGATTGTAAGCAGAACTTGAGGTAAAAGATGAAGGAGAGGTTAATCAAAGGTAAAAGCAGATACGCTTAGAAATTCTATGCAGATGCAGAGAAAGCAGCTTCTGCAAAGATCCAGTGAGAATTTAATCACCACAAAACTGAAAGGATAAGAAAAAATAGGGTCACAACAGCCCAAAGATATAAGAATTTTGAAAGGTGGGAGGGGACTGTCCCTGAACTTTCCTAAGACTGCTAATGTTGCAAGTGACTACTGTCCCATAGTTACTCTGCTTTGCCCAAAAGAAAAACTCTCCCATGTACTGTTGCATTACCTTTCTAGTCTGGCACTGAGCCCGTCTGGGGTTAGGAATTATTTCATTTTTAAAATTGTGTGTGTGTGTGTGTGTGTGTGTGTAGGTGTGTGCACGCACACGTGTGCATGTGTGCACACATTAAACATAATGTTTTCATCAAAGCCCCTTTGCAAGTTCCTTTTCAGATTCCTTTAATATTAGCAAGTTCTCGTAAAGGAATCACACTGTGTGTCTTTCTCTGTGCTTGCAATGCTTTCAAGTGACCTTGCTTTGGCAATTTTCTCTAATTTCTCCAAGCAGCATTATTCATTTTCTCCTATCAAGGGGCAACATTCCTTCTATTATAGCTCTTAGCAAATTGCCTTTTAATAAGTTTTTTTCTTGCTGGACTAAGCTAGAAGGAAGGTTTTGATCTTTGTATCCTACACATGATCTTTTCTGCTCAATAAACATTTTTTAATTTTGGAAGAGTTCGGAATTGCAGAAGCTGCAAAGGCAGTACAAATAGTTCCCTGGGGGAATCTTTCCAGTAGGGAAGCACTCAATACTCTGGTTATCTAACAAGCTTTGACCCAACAGGGCTGGGCCGGGACCCCGGGGTCAGGTATATTTGGCCAAAGGTACTGGGAAGAAGTCGGAGTCACCAGGGAAGGTTTCCTGTACAGGTTTGCTGTAATTTTGTATTTTTTAGATTAGTACATGTTTGTGGTACAATAAATACATTTGTCATTGGGAATTAATACTC
This sequence comes from Petromus typicus, assembly GCA_004026965.1. Taxonomy (NCBI): domain Eukaryota; kingdom Metazoa; phylum Chordata; class Mammalia; order Rodentia; family Petromuridae; genus Petromus; species Petromus typicus. The sequence continues at coordinate 23,059 of PVIR01008757.1, forward strand.
CTATCTGGGTCTCCTTCCCCTCCAGATCCCCCAGATGTCCTTCCCTTCTCCACAAAGTCTACTTGAGTGTTTAGCTTCTAATCTAATTCACCTGTCATAAAACCAGAAGTATATATTTCAGAAAAGCTTAAGTGAGTCCAATATTAAAAGCACTTGTCCTACAACATTGGGCTCCATCCCAAGCAAGCTTCTCTTCTTCTGGGGACCAGAAATAAACCTCTGAGGTGGAAGCAAACACTCAACACAGTGATCATTTTTAGTGTGTTTAAAAATGTTCACTGTAAGTTAATTTTTCAGTCCATCTGACAAGCACAAATGTTAGTAAATCCACACTTACTTTCAAAAAACTGCTAAGCACATTCTCCCCAAACTGGCTCCCCTGCTTGGCTGATCTCTGACGTTCAGCCCTCAAGGGAATACTTGAAAAGGGCAAAGAGGTCAGCGTTAGGGTGAGGTCACTCTAGAAATTCCCAAGTCTTGAGGGAATGCAGTCTAAGCATCCTTTGATTAATTCAGCAGACCCTGCAGCTGAGCCTGCGGTACAGAGACAGTTGCCGCCTGTGTGGGACAGAAACAGCTTTGTACACGACAGTCTGAAGTGTGGCTACTGGGGTCTGAGCTACTTGTTACGGAACAATGAGCGATCACATCTGAACTGCAGCTGGTCTGCAGGGGACGGTCTGTGAGTCGTCCGGTCTCCCACTGCTCTGCAGGGCTTGAGGGCAAAGCTCCAAACACATGCAGTGCTCACTTGTCACTAAGACTCATGGAACAGGGCACCAGTCACTGCTGTGACATCTTTTACAGTGAGTTTCTTCTAACATACAATCCTTCTCCAGCCCTAAGGAGTGGAAAAGTAACCACACAGAGATGGGCAGTAAAAGAATTATCTTCACTTCCTTTAAACTAAAGTGACTACGTTCTTGGGATGTTATAAAATAGAGTTTGTAGATTAAAAGTTGTCCTATGTCATTACTACTTCCTTTAAATTAAAAACAGCAAAGAGAATTAATCCTGCCTTGACCTAAGCCAATTAACATCTTTACTTCTGTGTCCAATGTATTGTCAGCTGCTTAGACAGCTCTAAAACTATCTGCAACCTCTCAATAATTTCTGTCTCTAAGGTGGTTTGTTTTTGTTTTTGTTTTTGTTTTTTTTAGGTTTTTTGAGACAGGGGCTCGCTTTGTAGTTGAGGCTGGCTCTGAGCTCAGCCTCAAACTCACATCACAGCAATCCTCCTGCCTCTGCTTCCCTAGTGCTGGGATGACAGGCGTGAGCCAGCATGCCTGGCACTGTGGTATGTGGTACTAATTGCTGCTGGGCATGAGTCTCCATGCCCAATATTGTATATGGTTTCCGGGGATCGAACGTTGGTCCTTGCGCTTGCAAGACAGGAGCCGGAACCACTGAGCTAACTCCCCAGCCCTCTAAGGTTTTCAATATCAGAACAGTGTCCCAACTGGTCTTATGCCTCCAGCCACCCTCTCCACTCCACCTGCCACAGTGTCATCAAAGCACAAACTGTTCATGTTGCTCGCCTAGATTTCCACATTCCAAATTAAAATGGCTTATAAAATGTTGTGTGAGGGAAAATATTCTAAAAGAGAAGTCATATAAACTATATTATAACTTAATTTATTTTTCTAACATACTCTGTAATGAGTTATAGTAACTATTTCTACGTATAACTACATTAAATGTTAAATATATAAACTGCTATGTATCCTGCCTGACCTCTGACCCAGGGGCCCTATAATACCATCTTAATCCTTTATGTGACTCTGTTACAGTGAACTTTGAGAGCTGTTAACCACAGGGCCTGTCTTCAAATCATTATGGTAAACTTACCAAAAAGGAGAAGCTTTAAACACACTTATTTTGGCTGGAAAAAAGAAAGCAAAAGAACTATTATAAAACTCAATGGGTCACCACCCTGGCGGCTGAGACCCTGGAACTCCACAAATAGATTTTTCATAACTAGTCTGAGGGATGCAACAGTCATTTTGTACAAGGAAAGAGAAAGAGATCATTTCTAATGTCACCCTCCACTGTAAGATTGCAGGACTATGTAATTAAAGAAACCTGAGGCTAACTTATGCTTCAGAAACAAAAAAAGAATTGTTACCTGAGAAGACAGCTATGAAAATGTCTTGATTCTTCTTTTGAAGATTATTTTAGTGGTAAGGCAGCTCTCAAAGCTAACAAAAAATTAACCTTTTTCTCTAGAAATGACTATCATTGAATTGTTTTTATAAGAATTTTGAACTAGTCGTTTTATGGTTCAAAATGTCTTTCTTGATGGAACAAACATGGAAGAGAAAAACACCACAACTCGGCTGAAATGGAGTCAAGGTCCAGAGTGACCAGCCAAGAGCCAGGAGAGCTACGCAAACACCAGTCGTCTGTTGAACTGTTCATTTAGAAAAAGATGAAACCAGAGTTGATTGATCTCTGCTGTAAATTTACATGGCCATTTCAGAATAAAAAAACCTCTTCCAGAAATCCAAACTCTGCCCCTTCAACTACTGCTTTCACTATAACATTTTCATCAATATTGCAGATTGCTTTATGTTCAAAATCCTAAAAGGTTAAATCACAAAAGGCCTAAAGTTTTGAAATTTTATACATATAAATACGTCATGTTATAGACAAATGGCTTAAAGCAGATACATTTTGAAAAACAGACAGACATTTCCAGGATAGCTATCTAGTGCTCTTTACATTCTCTTCTGAGAATTAAGGTGGCTCCTAATGTTTGCTAGAAACACCAGTGATTGTCTCACTTTCTGACACTGAAATAAAATATATCTCCCGCAAAGGCTAATAATCTTTCCAAAAACAGTTCTTGTGTTTTACACACTTTCTACATCTACCTCAGAGCCGCACAGTCACGCCGGTATCTAAATGTGTATCGCATTCACAGGTGCTTATGTTGTGCATCTGTTAATGACAGAATATACACGCTCCTTATTTTTTATAAAATGTACAAATCATCTTATGAAAGTGGTTTGAAAAAATTAGCTGTAGTGACCTATCCACTATATATTTAGAGTGAAAATTCATTCACAAACATCCAGTGAAAGAGTTTGAGAATCAACAGCTTCAGTATTTCTGTAAATCTTGTAAGTTTCAATAGCATCTACATGTGGATGACTCCTAACTTTATACCTCTAGCCTAGACATTTCTCATAAACTGCCTATCTAGTATTCCTACTCCAGTGCAGCTCAAACGCAACAGATCCAAAATTGAGTCCCTGACCTTCCCTGGGTTCTGCTTCCAATCACTGTCTTCTTACCAGCGAAGGGAAATCTGTCCATCCAGTTGCTCAACATGGCATAATTCTGTACTTCTTCTCAATACTCTACGTTCATCTCCAAGTCTTCTCAATACTCTCCTCCATCCCTTCTTTCTGTCTTTACTCCTACAGTCACCACCATCTTCCTCAACAGTCTTCTACTTGGGCTCCCTCCTTCAGCCTCGGCTGCCACACAGATCACTCATTCTTCAATAGTAGCCCGACACATTACAAGTGTACCATCTTCCACTCACCCTGAAGAGACCCCAAGAGGTGCTCTCCAACCTCCCACCTCCTTTTACAGACATCTCTGACCCAACTTCTTACTATTCTCCCAATTTCTTACTTTATTGCAGAGGCCTAATCCAACAGACCATCCATCTAGCTGTCCAAGAAAGGAGCTAGTTTCTATGCAGGTTGATTCCTTCCCTCCTTCACTTGCCACCCACAACATCAAACTGTCATGGAGGACACCAAGAATGCCATCTACATCTCACAGGGCACTGGCCACAGTGCTGCTTCAAATCTGATACAACTGGACAGTAAGGTAGTGAAGGACTATTCAAACAGGTGGGAAGATCTCAGTGAAATCAAAAGAGAAAATTCAGACCCTTGGGGAGAGTAGTAGCAAAGCTATCGACCCCACAAGTCCTGAAGGGATGGAGGGAAAGAAAAACACTGGAAACTAGATAAAGATTCCAATAGAGAAAGCTGCCTTGACAAATACTGATGAGTGGCGGAGCACAGCACTCAGTGTAAAACAGTTGCCAGAGAAAGAAATTGAAAGAATAAATACCCTGAACCCAGACTCATTCCCTCCTAGGATGTCTTCCTGGGAGACCTATTAATACAATCCGGATTGATTTTCCCATTAGGGGAGACAGCGGGATGGAGAAGACTGAAGAATGTATCTAGAACTGACAGTGTAAGTAAGACATTCAACCCAGTACCTTGGTGGCTCCTAGTGCATTTCTTTTCTGTAACAGTATTTTTATCTGAAGTCTTGTGTATTTTATTAATTTGCTTGTTTCTACCACCAGACTGTCAGTACTCTCAGGCCACAGACTTATCTACCTGGATACTGTGATCTCCTAGTACCTAACATAGGTTCATATTAACCACACATACCATATTTGTTCAGTGAATCAATATGATGCAGTGGTAGATTTTATTGAATGTTTTCAAATGTGATCTACAAACTGCATTAAAATTGTTGCTAGACCGACAGATGCTTTGTGAGTTGACTCACTTTGTTTGCTATTGAGCATAAGTTATTCTGATATTTTTAAAGGACAAATGCAGTCATAGATGTTATATTCCAAAACTCAAGGGAGCACTGGATGTTTAAACATCAACCTTATATACCAGTACACACCCTGAGTAAGTCAAGCAAGGTCTCTCGCAGGATAATTCAATTCCCAGCAAGAGTTCATTAAAAAAAAATTCTTTGAGAAACAGACATTAGTAGAACTTCCAACTTCGTGGTTTTCTCAGTCATCTGTGACATTTGGTGACTCATTGTGTGCAGCAATCAGAAATGCATTACGTCTTTTGTTACAACTTACCAGACTCCCCGAAGCTGGCACAATTAAAGGAAAAGATAAAGAAATGGGGCAGAAGGGCAAACATCTGTTTTACTTGTGCGAATTTAGTAATTCATGTTGGTGGAGAATCTATTAGCAAGTAATACACTCACTGATTCTCTGGCATCTCCGGTAGGAAGGCAACATAGTGATCAAGGTGACCTATCACTAGGAGAGACAGAAAGCTTCAGAATTAGTCCTACAAGAGACCTCTACACCCTTTCCTTGTTTACAAAGGGAAGCGTCTCCTTCATGCATGACCTCAGTCTGCATTCACTTTCCTGAAAAGGAAAATGATAATAAGCAAGGCTGAAAAAGACAGAAAGAGATGGAAATAGATTGAATGGTATGACATTTTCTAAAACTTTACAAAAAACTTCACATAACCCAGTTGCAGTCTTCTGGTGCATTTCCATCCAGCTACAAACTTTAAGATACATTACTATCTTTCTCTACATGTTACCACAATCCTGTACAATTTCAGAATTTATAAAAACAATCCTGAAAATTATCTTTCCTAGGGAAAATCTATTTGCTACTGAGGCTCTATCTCAGATACCTTCCTCTAGGGTACTGAGGACTTAAAAAGTTTATACACTAGCGGTAAGAGAAAAAGTTGGAAAATGCTACAAATTTAAATGATTTGACAGTAACCACAAAATTCACAAAACCCAGAAAAAAGTATATACATTTACAAATAATTAACATATATGCTTCTGTGTACTCTTTCTCTCTTTCTCTCTTTCTCTCTTTCTCTCTTTCTTTCTTCCTTCCTTCCTTCCTTCCTTTCCCAGCCCTAAGGAGTGGAAAAATAACTACACAGAGATGTGCAGTAAAAGAACTCTTATCTTTATTTCCCTTAAAATAAGATGAATACATTCTTAGGAGATTTAGAAAAAACAGAGTTTGTAGAGTTTCTTTCTTTCTCTCCCTTTTTTTTTTCTTTTGGCTCGTATGTTTTTAATTGCTTCTTTTTGTCTCAAGAGTTTTATACAACCCCCTGGGGAAAGAATGGACAGTTAATTTAGTTCTTCCTTTACAGGGGAAAAGGTTCTGTTGTTTCTTCTCTTCACACACGCGTATGCCAGGTCTCTCAGATGCACACTTACACCCAGTGACCTCAGCTTAAGGACCCTTCATCATCACTCTGGCAACCGAGCTCATTAGGAAGCAGCGGGAACAGCAGGCAGGTTTCTGGTGACACGTCTTTACTAGGACAGTAGGAAAAATTAATCGTACACTAGAAACTTCAAATAGTATAAATATTAGGTCTCCCATGGGAAACTGCCCATGTTTAGTCATTATCAAAATCCAAAATGATTATTTCATGTGGCTCACACTGATTTATCCCGAGCCTCAAAATAAATGTATCCCCAATCAGCATCCCATGAACCAGGCCACAGCTCCTCAAGGCCACCCACACTGCAGATTCACACATGATCAGGGAAATAAGGCCAAGGCCTTGGACAGAACGTAAGAAAGCCAGGGGCGCTGAGGTCCATCAACCTCATAAATCTCCTTCGCTGTACCAATCCTGTTCCTAAAAGTTTCATTACTTGACTTGTCCCAAGGAAACTTGTAACAAATAGCAGAAAAAAAATTATATTTTATATATATATATATATATATCACTTTCCCCAAATGAGTAGCTCTCCTGTGTTGCAAAGGAACATTTCCCCATGACAGGTATGAGCCTTGCAGCCCAGACCATTCACCTTCTCCAAAGCAATGAAAATGTCTGGGAAACAAAGAGTTCTCTGTGGGCACAGCAATCCCATCCCCTGCTTCTCCCAAGAGTGTCCCCAAGGGCACACTCTGCATGCTCTGGACACCCTGCCCCCACCTGTTCACTAGTAAATGCAGCGGCCTCTGACACAGACCATTTCCACACAAGGTGTAAACTTGGGTTTTATCTGGAACCTGATGCCAGCCATTTGCTACCTAGCCCTCGAGTAAAATAGCTTTCTGGTTTTCAAATCTGACCCAAACATACTACATAGAGAAGAGAGTTTGGCTAACCCTTCAATCCAGTTTTATAACCATCTTTTCTCCCCCAGTTTTCCAAAGAAGTCACCCCAGCCCAGGGGAAGAAGGCTTAACCCGGCCAACTGTTTAGCTGCTGACTTCAGCTCCGTTTCGCAGAGCTGTGCTGAGTCTACACAAAGGCCACCATCTGTTGCAGAGCTCTAGGTACAGTGTCATCAGCACAAAATGCACTGGCCCCAGGATCTAAAGGACTCTGAAAGTGACAGCCTCCACCAAAGAGCTGATTCCACAAGGACGCTAACATCTGGCCTCCTTGTGGAACCTGAGAACACTGCTGCAGAAGAATAAATAAATCTGCATCGAAGGTTAACACCATCAGTATTTCCAAGCTATCAGACCCAAGCGGCACAGACTGGAGCTTCAAATGGACAAAAGCTCAGCTCACATGGTTCAGGCACCAGAACTGATAAGAGTCACAGTAACAAAAGTGACAACAATTTCATTTATGTGTGAACTGTCCATCATGTGTCCAGCTACATGACCCAATAGAAGAAGGTTGTGTTATGATCTAAAACGTAAGCCATTTTAACCCTCCAAGCTTCATATTTTCTATCTGGAAAGCAAAACTAAGTTCATTTCTTTTGTAACACTTTGGTAAAAATAGAAACATAAATAAACAGCATTCAGGGGTGGGGATTTGGCTCAGTGGTTCCAGGGCCTGTCTTGCAAGCGCAAGGTCCTTAGTTCCATTCCCTGTAACTACAGACAACAATGCCAGAAGTGGTGACTAACAAATACCAGCAATCAGTACAACACACCACAGTGCCAGGCATGGGGGCTCACACCTGTAATCCCAGCACTCAGGAAGCAGAGACAGAAGGACTGCGAGTTTGAGGCTACATAACAAGACCCTGCCTCAAAAACAAACAAACAAATGAAAAAATAGTCGATACAAGAAACAGAAAATATCCATGCTAGTATTAAAATATTACCTAACTTTAGAGCTTAAGTGTACGATATATTTAATGAAGTGTTAAATTTTCACTCAATACTTATGAGAAAAGTATAACGAGCCTCAGAGATTTCTTCAGGCGACTCAACACGGGCTACTGATTCCACAGATTGGAGGAATAAGCTGATTAAATGAAGCAGCACAGCATCGGGGTTGACCAGTCAGCATGTTCTAAAAGCCTGGTCCTTTCAGGAGAAAACTGCTAAAAATGTAGTAAGCACAGTGCTCCTGGAACTGCATTCCAAGGGGACAGAGTGTAAACAAATATTATATTGCTCTGTCACCTGCAACATGCATACAAGAATAACAATGAATGCATGGCAGACAAGCATTAATCTCAACACACAGAAGTCAAGGATCTGTGAAGAGGAAAACCTGAGAAATATCTGAAGTATTCAGCTGAACTCAGTACAAAATGGTCAGGCTAACATCTATCTTTAAAATCAAACTGGTGTTGATATGCCAAATGTTGAGAGTATCCAGTGGCCAATGTCAGTCAACACTGTCGCTATGGGTAGTTATACATCCCTTCATAAACCACCCTTGCTTTTATTCCCTGCTTTCATAATCAAAACAGCTCAAAAGGAGATAGGCTGAAAAGCAAAGAACAGCCTTATAGTACTCTACCTCCAGCCATCCACAATTTTTTTACAATGACCCTATAATTTAAACAAAAATAATCGCTAACCATGGAAAAGTAAATGCAGCAGAGTGCTCTGTTATCATTCTTTAAATCAGAATAAAATCAAGAGCAATTTCATCTAGAAACAAAGAAGCTTAACAGAAAAAAACATCTTTACACGGTTTAGAAAAAAATATGTGTACATATACCTGCATATATAATATCAAATACAGAAGACATTATATACACATGGCACAAAAAAATGCGTAAGTGAGCTATGATCTTAACAATAAACTAATGTACATTAAAAAATGTTTGAATTTTTTCCAAATGAACATAAAATTAAATATAAACATAAAATTAAATGGAAGTCAAATTTCTAATATCTCTTTCTCATCACGCTTAAGAAGTTTTTCCAAATAACTGCTATTATTTTTAAGTACAGAAGAACTCAAAAACTTAGAAAGATTATACCCAGTGATAAACACTGGTTGAGTAAGAAAACTGGGGTTCTTCTTACATGATTCTCTTATGACAAAAACACTGATAAAACTCAAAATAACCCTAGTTGGCCAGATAAGACATAAAGTAACAACACTTGAATTATTCTTCTTTTCCTTCTATGACTGCATAATTTTCAAAGGCAGCAGGTGGAAATATACTTGGGAGTTGCAAGGAGTTCTCTAAACAGTCTACACAGTGCTGTCAAAGACTCTCCTTTCCAGGACAACTGGAAGCCTCATGTTCTCCCCAGTTAGAGATTAAGATCTGATGCAATCTAAAGACATTCAAGTATGTGCATGGAGTTTGGGGAAATATCTCTTTCGTGCCAATACACACCGTTGCCACTGACTTCAATACATTAAAAACGAGCCAAGCTGATATTTCTAAATGAAATCAAATTTTAAACTACTGAAATAATTAAACTGAGCTACAAACTCAAATTCTTTCAACCCATCATTTTCATGTGTGACAAGTTTGACTTAAACAAGTAGACATGAGAGAGAGAAAAAGTCTCAAGTATCACTTTAAAAAGGTCTTCTGAATATACTTAGTCCCAAAGAAAAACACTGATATTCTGCATGTCCGTTAAGTAATTATTGTTTCAGGACAAATTTCAGCATGTTCTGTAGATAAATGATTTAGGAGTATTAGAAGGTTTTCACAAATTCAAGGAATAGTATTGGCACTCAAATCATTTTGTCTTTTAGATCTGAGTGAATGCGAAATAAAAGTGTTCACAATAATCTCAGGCAATTTTGCCTCTGAACAACATGCTGTGGGTCCAGGCCGAGGGATGTCCCCTAGCTAAATCTTTATATTCTCATTTGTGCCCTTTTCTCTTTAGATTCTGTAAGGTATATAGAGCTGGCTTTGCATGTGACAAGGTTCCACTGAGGACATAGGAAAGTTATACAAAGAATTATTATTGATAGGAAACTAATTACATGACTGAATCATTTAAGTTAATAAATCATTTTGCACATTCCATTTGCAAACATAGCCAGTTTCTCCTATCTGTAAGTTTGTGCATAAAGTATGTCAAGGACAAGTGAGAGACTGGGATGGCTTCTGGGCACCCAAAGTCACGCTATATTAATTTCATCCCTTTAAAATCAGAAATGCCCTTAGAATCCGTGAGTGAGGCTAGCTGACTCCAAATCCAAACAATTAATGAATACTAGCAAATTTGGAAAAATGAAGAAAGCATCACTAATGAAACACTTTTTCCTCCAGCTTTGTAGACGTGTGCACGTGTGTGCGTGAACACACGTGACCTTCAGACATCACCTCCACAGCAATTTTCCCTCAGTTCCCACACATGGACTCACTGCATACTTTTCTGGAGAAGGAAGGACTTTCTCTGTGGGTGGCAAAAACACTGAGATCCTTCAGGATACTGTTTGAATAAATATGAAAATAATTCTCTCATAAATAAGCAATTATTCATTCTTCAAGAACATAGTTAGTGGCAATTGCAACTCTACATGCAAGCCCTGGTACTCCTCCTAGAACATAAAAGAATTTTTACCACAACATAGTTCCTGCTCAGGGCTGTTACAAGATCAGAAGCCAGATATGTCTGACTCTGTAACCCAGGCTTCCTTGCCCACTAAGATCGCAATCTAACCATAAAAAGGAAAATAAAATAAAATAAAATAAAAAGTCAAATGGCACTTGAGGGAGAAGAGAGATATTACACCCGTGTGTACAGGATTAAAGAGAATACAAAAAGCTTCAGTTGACCAAGCAGATGGGAATGTGGAAAGTGTAGCTACTTACAGACAAATAAAGTTACATTAGACTTTGGAAAATTCAATGAAAGAGATGAGAAGACAGCAAAAGCAAAGGCAAAATGTCCTAGGACCACAATGACTGTCGAGTCAGTGTAGAGATGGTGACAATGAAAACACGAAGGACAAGGCCGGCGGCACAGGCAACAGAGTACAGATAAGTGGTCATCACAAAAGGCGCAATTCTGAAGGCTTCTGGCCATAATAAAACATCATTAGAGCAATGAAGACAACAGAAAAGTGGAGAGAAAAGTTTGATAAGAAATTCAAGTCACCAGGCCGGAGGCATTGTAGGCCAAAATCAGTCACGGGAGTGGCAGGAATGGAAATCGACTGTGCTCATGTAGAAGCAATACAGTCCATACTTTAAATTAACGTGACCTTTACTACAAAGAGCCAAGGAAAGGTGGCATAAGATACTGTAGTCAATGTACAGTTCCAAAATAAGCCTCCATACGACAGCTGAAATAACAAAGAATGGTAGTGCTATGGGAAACTGAGGAGCAGCTACAGAAACACCTGGTAAATAACTATGAATTGGGATTATAACAAACCACGTTATTCTACCCAGTCACATGTTATAAGGTAATTTTAAGGGATTCCTGAGAAAATCTAGCATGAAACAAGCTTCAACTCTCTTGCTGATACTAAGCTTTTACCAAAGTTTACTACAAAGAATAGAGCAAATCAATAAGGTTACAGTGCTGTTGCCTTGGAGACCCCACCCAAGACCTAGTGCCAAATTCCTCTCTCGTCCCGCAGAAAGAGCACTGAGATACACATCCATAATGAGACTAAATGAGGTTCAAGAGTGAAAAACACTGAATAAAAACTGGTGCACATAGAACTAGACCATGAAGCAGAACATTTTATCGTGTTCTGGAAGATTCCAACTTCCAGGCTGAAGCTTCTTCAAACCAAACAGTAAGTTCAATAACGCTCAAATCTGTTCTCTCAACTCAGTGGTAGGTGACACTTTCGATGATTTTGAGGGATTCCTGAGAAGTCGTAACTTTGTATGCAACTTTTCGACTTTACTAGTTAATGGATATTGAAAAAAGAGACTTCTTTAATATACTTAAGTTTTAATAAGGTTTTTGAATAAAATATTACCTGAGTTTTGAAAAGGATTTTTAATAAAAATATTATCACCTGTACAAGTAATACGTAGATATTATCTGTGATAAAATGAAGGAGTAAATACTAAAAAAAGAGTGTAGGATGATACACAGTTAATTCTAATATCTTCTAAATATACTGGCATAGTAATTATTATCACAGTACTAGTTTTTGGTGATTTTTACTTGCTCCGTTTATAGAAAATGGGGTCTATTAGTTTTGTTAGGACCTGTATTAGTATTCAATATGATATTGATATCTAGGAAGTAGTTTACAATAATTTGAAAACAAAAACAAGACATTTTGTCTTTCTATGACATGTGTCACTTTTCAAGTCTTTTGAAACTTTTGTCTTAGTCCAAAGATTGGCATGTTGAAAATAAAAATAAGTTGATACATTCCAATGAATATGCTTAAACTTCACATTCAGATTTTCACTTCAAACAAAGTTGAGAATTGTTTCTGGAAGGGAAGTGATTTAATTCCACGATAGGGATAACTTGAACTAGGTAATTCTTTTAAAATAGTCTATAATAGAAATTTCTTTTAAAGTCAACAGGAAATTCATTAAGCATGAATATATACTAAGGACAAAAATAGCATTAAGTATAAAATACAGGAAACATTTCTGATGTTTCAATGACATTGTGAAGGAAGGTTCTGTGGCTGGTAATCATTTTCTATGGAGAATGCCAAAATTTTATATTTTAAATATAAATATTATCAGAAAACATTCTCTGAACACTGCATTCCATAGGATTTTAATTATTACTTTACTGAATTTCATACATTTTAGGTAAAATACTAAATTTTAAAATTTTATTTCCATTTACATTGAATGTTTAAATGTGAACATTCATATATTAGAAAAATATTAGCAGTTTATGTGTAAAAAAACCCATTCATATCTTGGCTTTATGATGTTACAACTATTCTGCAGTTTCTCTTTGTTGTGCTTTATACCAGTGAAAAATATATTTACATGTTTTGTTGCACTGTTACCCAAAACATTTTTAAAAGTACTGAAGAGCCAGTGATTTAGCTCAGTGGTTCCAGCGCCTGCCTTGCAAGTGCAAGGGCCTGGGTTCAGTCCCTTGTAACCACATACCACAATCGTGGGTGTGGAGACTCACACCCACCAGCAGTCAGAACCACATACCACAATGCTGGGCATCATGGCCCACACCGGTAATCCCAGCACTCGGGAGGCAGAGGCAGGAGATTGCTGTGAGTTCCAGGCTGAGCTCAGGGCTAGCTGAACTACAAAAGAGAGACTCTGTCTCAAAAAAATAAAATAAAATAAAAAGTACTGAATTAACTTCTGTCAAGACTTAAGAAATGCCTGATTTCAGGATTTGTACTACAGAGACAGGCAAGGACATTTAAACTGGATAGACTTTTTATTTTCTCTAATTTTTCTATCTGCATCATTGTGCATATACCCAGTAAAAGTTTAATGATAATCATTTTCTGTGGAGATCACAGAATATAATAAATATTGTATTTATTTATGACGATTTCAATCACATTTCAAAATATGTTGTGGGGTGGTTCTGGATTAGACAAACATGTATGTCAGAGAAATATTTTGAGTTAAAAGATACCATAAACCACAGTTTTCTTTACCTGAGTGAATTTGCAACCCACTGGGCATATTAGGCATCAGAGGGGCATGGTACATCTGGAATCTAGTGGGAATGTTTAGCTTCCCTTACCAGGAGACATCTGAAAATGTCATTTTCCCTGCCACAAGTGGGACACACTGCTGGCATCTCCTGGGCAGAGGGTAGGGATATTACCAAACATGCTGTAACACACAAGACACTTTTCTTAAAAACAGAAAGGTGTGTGGCTTGAAGTGATACTGGCAAAACTGAGAAACACAGTACTAAACTTACCACTATCAAACATGCTCCAGAAGATGAGAACTGAGCTCCCAAAATAGGAAGGGCACAGAAAGCCAGGGAGAAAATTTTAAAAGAGAGTGAAAGATTACAACTGACAAAAGAAAAATCAGAAGATAAACATTTTCAGTTAATATCAGAAATAAAACTTTGGATCATAGTATAATAGCAATCACAAACAAAAAATAATATGGGAAAACTTGCTAAATAGATATCACAAAAAATTTTTGAAAAGGATGTATTGTTGGCTTGATGAATGAACTGAATTTCCACAATTATTTTACTGCCCCTTGCAGATGTTTCTCATTCCTTAGAAGTGCTATGCAAAGAAAAGACTAGAGTAACTGGAAAGGGGAATACTGTGTGCGGCAGTGTTAACTACCTGGGCAGATCCGACCAAGTAATAAAGAGTGACCCTTGGCAGCTGTGTGAGCGAAGCTAATTGCAAAGAATGTTCATCTCTTCCAAACCAGCATAAAGGAATGTGCATTATGACCCAAATTCTTGCTTTTGTTAGTCAAATCTAGATGTGTACTGGTTTGAAAATGGCTAGAATTTTGTGTTACTATCATGTATACTAAACTAGGAACAGTTTTTATTGTAAAACATATGTATGAGACAAAGACATGATGGAAATACTCATATTTTGTCATCTATTATCTTTTGTGTGTCTGCATCTTCATACTGAATATGCTTTCATGTGTAATAATCTGACTTTGTAATCAGATTACAATTATTTTGTAATTGTTCTTACATATAAGAACATGTACTAGTATATTCTGAAAGTGAAGTGTAAAAATTATGCTATAGCCTTATGATTTAGATCTAAAATGTTCCATAAATGTCTCACATATGCAAATGTAGTGCTTTTGAAGATGGCTGGATCACAGAGTGCTGTGCTCCTCAGTGAACTCAGCCCACAGATGAATCCATGGCTGAATATGTTAAGAAGTGGGGTCTCACTGGAGCCGAGTCACAGCAGTGTCATCCAGCAGAGTGCATTCTAGCCCTCTTTCCTCCTGGCTCCATCTGCTCACTGCTTGTCATGGTTAAGCAGTTTTCTGCCTTGGAACCAGATAACTAAAGGCTGAACCCACTAGATACTCAGCTAAATAAAACCTTTATTCTTCTATGGTCTGAGGTTTGATATTTTGTCCCAGGGATGAAAAAGTGATTAATTCAGAAAACTGGTACCTAGAGTGGGGTCGTTGGTATGACTATCCTCGACTATGTGGTCTAAAGGCCTTTTGCCTTTAGAAGAGGAAGAGTTTGGCAATCTTAGGAGATGTATGCTAGAAAAGCCTCAGTAAGCAAAGTCTGATGGGTAATGCTGGTAAGTGTTCAGAAGTCCAGAATACTGAGAGGGATGCAGACAGGAGAGTCTAGACTTTACTGAGGAGAAGAGGTCTCATCAGGAAGTGAGGAGTGGATAAAGAAAGCATAATGTTCATATACAATGGAGTAATACTCTTACATATAAGAACACGTACTAATAGATATGACACTGAACAAGTCTACAACAAACAAAAGCAAAGTACTTTGCATCCTGAAGGACCGCTTGATTTCAATTGGTCAGATTTCATCTGGAAGCCTTGTCGGTGTTAAGGCTGAACTTTGAAAGTCTGTTTTGAGAAGGGATTTGGGAGCTTTGCTCACTGAGGGTAGCCTATGAAAATATTTCCTCACCTTCAGCCATCCAGGCACTCAGAGGCTACTGCAGCCATGATCCAAAGGGGCCAGGCTACTATTTGCTCTGGCAGTGGACCTCTGCATCATCCAGAAGGTGCTGATTTTTTAGGTACGCAGAGTACAAGAGTTAGGACTTACAGGGTCTCTTAGCCAGATTTCAGAGGAAGGCCTGGGAGGCCTGGCAAAGTGCCTCTGAGACTGTGTCAAGCTGAGAGAGTAAATCCAAAAGAGTAAGAAGGATCTCAGGATGCTGGACATACTAGGAATGTACAATGACTCCTGAGGAAAGCTGCAGGCAGGAAGCAGAGCCAGGCCAGGAGAGAGGTCAGGTGGGCTGCACCCAGACAAGACACAGGGGCAGGGCTGCCAGGGCCATTTGGAGCTCACATCTTCTCTGGTCTTTGACATGGAGCTACGGGATTTAATATTTATTCTGCTAAACTCTGGTCTTGCTTTGGTCTGACTCATTTCTATTCCCCACTTCCCTCTTTTGAATGGGAATGTCTACTTTATGCTATGGCATGTTGGAAGTATTTAATTTTTAAAAAAGTTTTTACAGAGGCTCCCAGCTAAGCATTTGTTTTAAGTCTCAGAAGAGACTAGACTTAAGACTTTTCAGCGGTGCTGGAACTAAAACTTCAGTAACTCTTAGAAACAGATTAAATGCATTTTACATAATGAGCTGGGTATGAGCCTTTTATGGACCACAGGCAGACTGTTAACAGTTTAGATCTGAAATGTCCCCCCAGGCAGAATTCAGGAGGTGACTGAATCATGGAGCACTATACTGACAGGCAGACTGAGCACTGAGGAGTTCACGGCTGCAGGAGCCATGAGGACTGAGGACTGGGCCGCAGAGGGTCCCTGCAGGGGTAAGCTTGTCCCAACCCCTCCCTGTCCTCTGCTTGGTGGCTGTCATCCGTGGAACATCTGTCTTCTCCAGGCCTTCAGGATGCCCTTTTGGCCATGAAGCCAGCCAACCTTACACTGAATCCACTAGAACGATGAGCCATATGACCTTCTCCTCCATTAGGTTGTGGGTGTCAGGTGTTTTGTCCAAGTGCCAGGAAAGTGACTAATTGAGCTTGTTAAACTTAAGGCAAAGATCTTGTTTTATGTGGGATACAGATTATTTAACGTTGCAGTAGTAACAGCTTTAGTCATACTCCCAAAAACAACTCTTGCAGTTAAAGTCTGCTAAATTTATTTCCTACTTATGTTAAAGAAAACAAGTGTCACTTATAAGCTAAATGCTGTGTTGAATTGTATTTCGATACATTAAATTTATCAAAAGAAAGAACAAATGGACACTTTCTGCACATTATTGCTGCTAATGGAAATTTTACTGGTAGTTTGTGCCTGTCCAAAAATTAATCAACTGGTACTATCAGAACACTTACAGAATTTTTAAGAACTCAGGCATTCTCTTATGGTTAGGAATGCTGCTTAGCAGTAGAGCTCTTCTCTAGTATTCATAAAGCCCTGGGTTCAATTCTTAGCACAAAGAAAGCATGAAGGAAGAGATGAAGGAAGGAAGGGAGGGAGGGAGAGAATGCAAGAAGAAGGGAGGGAGAAAAATTCTTCTAATAATTCTGTAATATTTACATAGCCTATGAAATAAATTCCATGTATGTTTATAACATCTAAGAGTCACCGATTCATTAAAATAACCTATATAGCAGCAGTCAATGAACAGTAAAATATATTTCTCCATTATTTTTTACATTATGACCAGGAACAATTGTACTTTGCTAGAGGATGATTGATTTTCCTCTTTTATTAGCACATTATTTTAGAGGATAAAAAAAACCTGGAAAAAAATCAGTTATTTCCTAGGCAGGCATTTTAAAATTTTCTCACTCATCAGTTAAATTACAATAAACTGTCAAATGAAATACTGGCTGTACTAGAGATCAGCTTGCCAAAGTGTAAGAAATACACAATGAAAAAATTGAAAAGGAAAAGATGATGATCATAAAATCAATCACCTCAGGGCAATGTAGTTTGATTCTCAGGAAGGTTTTTGTTGTCCCATGGAATACATCTTCTGTATACTACAAGTCTATTACAACACAAAATAACACAAGCTAATAGATTTAAGAGCATACTCTCAAATATAAAATAAATATATCTTTATAAAATATAAGGTAATTAAGTCATACACTCCTATGATCATGTATATAATATTATACAGTTTGTGTAAGTGTCCTTTCTAACCTTCCAAGGAGAGTTATCCATTAATTTGACACCAGCACATAAATCAAATCACATTTACTATGTATTCCCTCTGTTGTATAAACAAGTGGCATTTTTCTACCCATTACCTTTGACAAGATGCACCTAACATGGAAGAATAAACCTGAAATAAATACTATGAGACACAAGAAAAAGTCCATGGAATTTTTTCAACAAAGACACAGTAACCAGTTTATTCTTAAGTCATGTTAAATATATTTCTTTTCAGTTAACATTAATTATTGGAATTTCCTCCTCACATCAGCAATCAAAAGACCATTCAAATGGATTGTGTGAATAGTACTTTATTTCCATGTATTTTACAAAAATTCATTTTGTTTGAGTCAGCAGATAAATTCCAATTCAGTCCAGAGAGTACCATGTTTTTTGTACTAATGTCCTCACCAAAATCTGTACATATGTATTATATTAAATAATCAGAAAAATATCAGGTAATTAAAATCCTATCATTCTATCACTGAGGTGGCCAAGGCCAGTCACATAGGGAATGTGAGCGACGGCACGGAGCTCGCCTTATGCAGGAGCTCAAAAGTGCTATGTGAACCTGCAGCCTTGGGTGGTGGGCTCGGGAGAACACTCAGCTCTTCCCAAGGCTTTCACACAAACACGTGGGGCGCACCGTCACTGAATGACAGCAAGGCCTTGAAGTCTGTGGGTCTTCAGTCATCACCAATTGGGAAGCCCTGACCACAAGCCCTGTTACAGGTCCCCCCTGGTCCTTGAGAATCAGGAAAACACAGCCTATCCCTGGCCTTGTGGTGCTTCTGGAGATCTTCTGGATCATCTTGTCCAGAGAGATGAGTATAACAGATAATTAGTCACATACTGTATTAGTTGATGAGCAGTGTCGAGGAAATTAAAATGGATGGACGAGGTGTATGCTAATGACATGACTTAAAATACAGAGGTAAAAGGAAGAATCCTGGAGAAGATGGCTTCCGAGGAAAGAGCACAGGTGCGATGTACAGACAGATGAGGGCAGAAACACAGCAGGAGGCCAAACAGGTGGGACCTTCTCTTCCATGGAAAACAGAGCTGTAGTGTGGAGAATAATACAGGATACAGAACACTAAAATGGGGGGGGGAAAAAAAACATTGTAGCTGTAGGTACAGCCACTTCACTTGAGCATTAAAATCTACCAAAAAGCAGCCAACTTATTAGACAAAAAGTAAAAAACAAACAAACAAACAAAAAAACCAATGATTAACTGGAGAGACTACTTTTCTCACCACATTAGCAGTTTCTTGTCTCTAGATAAATATGTCCACTTTATCTGGGTTTACAAAAACAAAATGAGTTGGGAAGGAGACTTTTCCAATTCCCCCTGTTCTCTATGGTGCATAAATACAAAAGAGAACTACACCCTCCACTCAGAGAGTACCTAGGATTTCTTTCTAGCAGATCATATGCCAGGGCTTTTTACCAGCCATTTCCCCTGCATGGAAATCACTATCCGTAGGACAGTGCAGCATACAGCAGTTGACTGCATCTTGCCTCCTAGTGGTAGTGTTTCTTATATTCATTCATTTATTTTTTTCATTAACCTAAGAAAACTTTATTCACATTCTTTTAGCACCAGGTGGTACACTGAGCTCTGGGGAAACAATGATTAAGCATAAAAATTTAAAATGGGAAGGCTAGGCATTTGTCAGCAGACAATGCACAAAAGAGAGGAAAACACCAGAATAATAGAGTATTTAAAGGGCATAAAGAAGGTTCCATGGAACTCACAACAGAACACAGCATCAACAACTTGGTCTGTGGAGTCTCAGGAAGTTTTGCAAAGTTAGTTTCTTTGTCTTTGTGGTGTTAGCTGCTTAAAACACCAGTTATGGAGGAAGAGTGACCACAAATCTTTGCTGAGCCCCACAGCCCAGCTGCCTGACCCTGAGAACTTCAACTCTCTATGCCGCTAATCCCTTTAGAAAAGAAATGAGACAATGAAATATCTAATCCAGCAGTTTGTTGTGAGGATTAGTCAATTTAAGACATGACAAAGTGCTGGGAACATTTCAAACACTCAATAAATTGTAACTTTAATAATTTATTCTAAATGATGAATAATGGTTATAATTTTTTTAAAAAATTAAAAAACTAGGAATTCTGTATAGAGAAAATAATTCACAAAGGTGTAGGTTTTCCTATGGACTGAGTTTCTCTGGAATATATGTTATGATCTTATAAGGGCAAGAGAAGGAAGTAGGTAGAGGATGTTATAGCATAAGGAAACCAGCTAAATCATGAAAAATGCCCAAGGAAAAGGAAAAAGACAGATACAGACCATGGCTTTTACTTCCCCTCTGCAGAGTAACAATAGGGGGAAAAGAAAAGAAAAAAGTGTGCACAGTAAAAAGTTTGATTCTTGAATCAAACTAAAAGCTAAAAAAAAAATTTTTCAAAGATAAAGAAATTCTACTCTACTACATTTGGTTAAGGAATTTTTGTTCACAGATTTTTCTCCTCTACCCCCACTACCATTTTGTGTAGACAGATTAAGTAACCTGCTCAAGGTGATCCAACTGGGAGTGAGGAAAACTTCAAGAGTCCACAACTAAAAATGCCCTGAAAACAGTTCTATAGAAAGTGCTGAAAGAGTCACATCAGCACGAGATCCAGGAGGGGTATTTCTCATGTTAACTTATAATGATACTTTCACATGTATTTCTCCTTTTTATACAACTTAAAGACAGAAAAAATACTCTTCATTATCTCTTAAACTTCTTGTTCTCAAAAGAATGACACATACCATAACAAATGTGAGTGTGAAGTAGCTGTGGATGAGACAAGTACAGAGTCAGATGTCTACATCAGTGCTACACTTCTCTCGTAGCTTCATTTTTCTATCAGAATTATTCAATCAAAGGCCCTTGTAGAGGTACTTGACAAATACAAAGCGCATGGTAGTCTTCACTCTCAACACAGAATGGTCCTTTTTAAATGCTCATGAAGTTGGTCTTCCTTGTCCCTCCAAACTGACAGTTGCGTAGATCTTGCCTGCCTCCCCAGAGGGAGCTAGTTATGCTGTTTTGCACACACACTTTGTGCTCAGACTTTCTTCTCAGTGTCTTCCACTCACCTTTCCCTTCCTGATTCCCCTTAAGTGTAGATGTTCTCACAGGTCTGACTCCTGACACTCACAGTCACCTCCTGCTGCTCACTCTCAAATCTTCATCTCCATCTCAGGATTTATTCCCATTTCTGAATGGTGAATCTACCTCACTGCAGGGAATCTCCCTGCACATGTCCCCTAAACACTTCAAACTCAGAACTCTGCAGTGGAGTTCTTCATTTTTCATGTAATACTTCCTTGCCCAGGTGAATTTTACCATAATCTAGTCTTTCATATCCAAATCTGAAAATTACATCTTTCCCAATTCCTTCTCCATGAAAGGCTCAGATCCGATCAGTCAGGCATTTCTGTAAGTTAAACATCACTCTAATCTGTTCTTTAGTCTCACTGATTCTCTTAAATCCAGGTTGGTATTATTTCTAACCTAATTAAATATTTAGTAATGTAGTATTATGACTTCCTGTTCATCTCTTCCATCTGTCTTTCTCGAAGCTGTGAGTTTCCACAAGTGTAAAGGTTGATAAGTTCCTTTCCTCTTTTTCCTATACTCTTTATCCTGCTTCAAAATCTCGAATGGCTTCCTATAGATTCTAACCAGGAAATTCTAAAATCTTAGCAAAACACAGCCTCACACTGAGGAGAATATGAAGTCATTGGATTAATACCCGAGAGTCCTAGAAGATAGGGGTTGGCTGACAGTCAATCTGAGTGGCCCAGAGATGTCTAGGAGATGAGTAAAGAATTCCAGGTGACTCTAGGCGAGTCCCGTTGGTGTGACCCTGGGGACTGAACCTGGTCCCTGACCTTCCTCTCTGCTCTCCCTGCTCCATGCTCCTTGGCCCCATAAGGACAGCAGTTTTCCTCTTCCAGGTTGCTTCTGCCCTGGAGCTGCTGCTGATGAGCTTAGGTCTGGGAAACCTCGAGCAAAAACAAACCTCTCCCCTCTTAAACTACTTACATGAGATATTGTCTTCCACAGACAAAAAGCTAATAGAACTAGTATTTCAGTGGTGTAATTAAAAATATACAAATTTTACTTTAAAACAAATTGCAGGAAGGCCTAGACTCAAATGCATGTAGGACCTCACAGAGACTGCACCTGCAGACTCATTATGCAAACACGCTTCTCTGACAGCAAGGATATCCTGGAGGAGTCAAGTGCAGCAACTAGCCCTGAAGAAAAGCTTAAAAGGTGTATTGAATGAATATAAAAAGTATGCCGAACATAGATGAGGTCTGCAGAAGTAAAACCAGGACACCCCAGAACTTTAATCCAGTTCATGTGCAACTATCTCTTGACCTATAATTTACAAATAGAGCTATGCACCTGATCACCATATTTAAATTTCAGTCTTCATAGTTGGGACTCTACATCCTTCTATCCAATATCTCAGACTGGAGATGAGCTGTGAGACACTCTCCATAGCATCCCCAAGTCCTGATTATTCAGCTTTTCTCCAAATAGGTTCAGCAAGTGCATCATTGTCAAATAATCCACCTCGGTACAAGTCACAAGCTTCTTTCTTATGTTACCACAGAATCTGAAGGTAACAACATTTCTCCTAACATAGAAAACCTTGGTGATGTTCCATCTCCCGAAATACAACATTGAACAGAAAAACACCATGGATTCAATCCATGAAAGGAAACCATTTCAAAAACAACAGCGTAAATAGAAAAGTTAACTATTTATCGATTTTCAGAAGCTTTGTGATGCTTTGACGAAGGGAGAACAAAGAAATCTGCTGCTACCTACTCTCCAAATCCAACAGACACAACATGAGCTCTAATAACCTTGAGATCAAGGAAGGAACTAACACAAGAGGAATCTACGTGAAGTCTATGGAAGCCATTAGAGTCTCACTTTTACTCTTCCCTGGGATACATACAAAATTCCTATCACTGTCTTCACTTTATATTCAAGATGATTCCAGAGAAGATAAATATCTGCAATTTAGCCAAGTAAAAGCTTTCCAGATGTGAAGATGTCAAGTGACAGGGCAGGGAGGGAGGCTGCATGCAGACAAGATGGTCTGACAAGGAGCCAGGTTTGTCTGTATGTTGGTAAGTCTTCAATAATTCATCTTGAGTATTTTATGACATCTCACCAACTACACACTTCACTTCTCTTTTCTTGCTAGAGTTTAGTACATAAGACATAAAGGTGGCACATAAATAAAACACACCACCGATGCATTTCTGCTTTTCAAGTTTGCTCTATTTCTCTTAACACACCTCTTTGTCTTTCAAATTTTAATCAGGGAAGATTTCTTTGAAAGTATTAGGGAAAATCAAATATCCCAAAACTGACATTTCTAAGCTTTTCAATTTAATAGTGAGAATTAGTTTCCCAAAGACTTTTCTATGCTACAATTTTCTGCAGCAAATTTACAAAATAAAAGACAGCTTCTCCTTAGCTCCTCATAGAAATGATGCATTTTAAAGCAAACCTATAAAGCACATGCTACCCAGGAGGCCTAATTTGCCTTAATGCCTGCGCAGGTGTCAGGAGAAGACTCCATACAGACTTTTCCATGACCAAAGTTGGTGGAGTCCAGGCACAGGTGAGGTGCAAAGGGAAAATAATGAGCAGAAGGAGCTGTTCTCCAGGCCTCTCGTAATCACAAACATAGGCACTGGGTTGGAAAATGCACCAGGTTTTGACAGACTCGAATAAAACACAAAACAAAGTGGCATGACTGGCCAAGTGCCACCCAGGGCAGAGTGCAGCCTTCCCTCCTCCAGGCCCAGACAAGCGGCTGTCCACTGGTGAAAAATCGCCTGTCTCCTGCTTGTGACAGAGAGCACAGCCGCGTGATTTATGTTGCGCTGTTTATTAATGTTCCGTTTAAAGACTGTCAGCCCACAAACTTCCACGTGTATTTCTAATAGTGCCACAAATTTGAAATCATAGAACACCGTCTATGGGTCTCTCGTAAGTTCCCCCTTGGAGTACACTAGCACATGCATGGCTGGACAGCAAGGCATAGCCAAGGGAAGAGCCACAGCGAAACCAGTGCATGGCACACAGTCCACACTACAGTTAAAGGGAAGAAAATGTCATCAAAACTTTCAGAAAATGTCATCAAAACTTTCAGAAAGATGTTTTTCTTTTTATGCTAAACTTCAATATTCTTAAGTGTGTTTCAACATAACGAATTAATCATACAATTTAAAAAGCTTAAGTTCGTATATGCAAAAATATTGATCATTTTCTTCTATACAACTTTAGGAATAAAGGGTTATCACTTGCATTCACATTAATATTTCATTATAAACTTCATTCTAAAATTTTTATTTGCTTAAAATAGACAACATTCTAAGATTATGTATCTAAACTCAAATTATAGTGTTTTAAATTGTGTGTGTGTTTTCACATATATAACTTATTGAAGGAAATATAGTCAAAAGAGGAACAAGTTTTGTATCTCTCTTATTTTTATCTTTTGTAAGTCATAAATAACACAGTATATTGCAATTGTTCCACTTATACTTACTATTGTTGCACTATACTTGCTGTAGATAAATTCATACTCATAGCATAATTTTTAATGAAAATAAAAACAGCATAATTCTACTATAAAGCTTAAATATAAAGGTCTAAAAATTATACCCTACATGATAACAATAGCTATTATTTATTGACCACCTACAGAATGCCAGCCATTATGCTAAATGAACTAGTTATGTTTTTAAATCCCCAAAAACCTTCCATGCTATTATTTTCTGTACTGTGTTACAGATTAAGAAAGGGAAGCAGTGTGCAATTAATTTGCCTGGCAGAAAGCACTTGATTTGTCAATGGTATAACCTAGCTGTGAAAAAAAAAAATCAAAGCTCAGGCTTTCAGCAGTACAACCTTAGGTCACATGTTAATCATACAGAAATATAATGATCAGTCATGTATGTATATTTGAGCTATCAAATACTCTCATATATAAAAAACTAACTTACTATACACAGTATATAAACTGTCAAAATATATAATAGGAAAAAAAAAACTATTATGTCTCTAACCAGTTCATATAACAAATACTTGCCCAAAATGAGTTAAATGTATTTTGGAGTGCTATAGAAATTTTCATAATCATATTTGAGATCCCTAACCCCCACTGCAACAGTATTTTAGTATTTTTTGATGTGGCCTTTGGCAGGTCATCAGATTAGAAGAGTCATAAGCTCAGGACCCTAATGATGAATGAGTGGTTTATAATGTACTTCTAGGACACCTAGAGTAGGTGCGCACGAGCCTGTAGATCAGCTGTGATCCCAGCGCCCCTATTCACACCTCAACATGCCACTCAAGGATCCATTCCAAGGATGCAAGTCCTCTGTGCTTCCAGATTTGCCTTCTTTAGCCTCTTCCCTCCTACTGTTCCCAAATCTCAACAAGGACTGACATGCAAACCAAATGCGAGACAGTCATCCAGCACAGCGGCCTCTCCGTTCCTTAACTCGTCATATTCAGCCAACTTTCTCTCCTGTCTTCTTCGGGCAAATGAGCCATCCCTCCATCATGCTCGAGCAAGCACAAGTCCTGTAAGAAACACGTGGACAGATTCCTACAGTGCACACATTTCTCTCCACTTCCTGACCTCTTTTCTCCCTTTATATTTCCTCCCTCTGTCTTGGACCTCTTCTTCTCAATCTGTAGTTCTTGGTCCACTCTTTTAGCTATTATCCAGCTTACAACTTAAGACTTCTTTACTACATTAATGTTCCACTGTATTCACTTAGGAAACTTGTCTCTCAACACTGTTTCGACTTCTGATATGCTACAGTGATTTAACCCTGTCACTCTTCTCTACGATGGCAGCTGTGACAAGAAGGTCCACATCCGCACATATCTAAAAGTAGACAGAACAAAGGGAAGGAATTTCTGCAACTTCAAAAGGTGTCATCCGTCAGGCTCTGCAGTGGGACCAGTGAGCGTGACTCCATTGTACCTGTGCTTCCTAGGCCTGGCAGCCATTCTCTTTGCCAAATCTGCTCTAAGCAAATGAAGTTTCTTTCGCAGTGAAGAAACCTTCTTTGTGGATGTAGTATAAGTCCTTCTGTGTTCTCCACGCCACATCTCCTTTCTCACACACACACACACACACACACACACACACACACACACACACACGTCATGTCAGAATTGTTTTTATTGGTGTTCAAATACTCCCGTAATCCACAATTCACACACACCCAACTGCACTGAAAGTATCCTCACCAAACACCTTCATGTCAAGAACCAAAAGCTCTTCTTCACTGGTCCTTTCCTTTCAACTTTGCCTGGAGACTTTCCTCGTTACACCCTATTTAACACGTCAGTGATCCTCTGAACCATGACATAAACTTTCTTCGCTCTAACTCTCCCATTTGCAAACTGAAACCAAAAGACACTTACACATGTATCACCAGTCAGGCTCAAATCGCCTAGCTCAGGCTTGTTCATTTTCAATTCCTACTGGTCATCAAAACAAAGAGATTCAGATGTAAACTAAAACAGAGTATGTCCAAAGTTGAAATCAGACCTGACCTGCAGTAATCCTATTCCTGCTGTTTATTCTACTGAATATCCAAGTTACCAAAACATTCAAGGTGCCACAACTAGAAACCTTAGACACTGTCTTTACCTTCCACAATCACTGGCAAATAATAAAAGGGTACATATTTCTCACTAGTATAGAAAGTGAAGTTGGCTAAAAATTAATATACAGTCAAAGAAAGACTGGGCTCTTATGGAAACCAGTAAAAGGTGGAGATAGCAAAACTGTGGTTTAACAAAGTAAGTCCTCAAGACGGGTATCACAATGGCCAGATTGCACATTGCCTTAAGAGATGAATAAAAATTCAAAATTACACTTTACTTGGTATTGCTCAGGCCATTAGATCTAGATATACATCAGAAACTCTGATGGGTGACCAGGACATCGACCCATCCCTTCCCTATAATGTTCTAATTTTAGGGGTCACAGGTAAGTCATGTTAGTACAACTTTCTTTTCTTTTTTTTTTTTTTTTTTTTTTTTGAGACAGGGTCTCGCTTTGTAGTTTAGGTTGGCCCTGAACTTAGCTCAGCCTCAAACTCACATCACAGCAATCCTCCTGCCTCTGCCTCCCGAGTGATGGGATTACAGGCGTGAGCCACCACGCCTGGCACTGTGGTATGTGGTACTGGTTGCTGCTGGGGTGAGTCTCCATGCCCAGTATGGTATGTGGTTCCCAGGGAATCGAACCCGGGCTCTTGCACTTGCAAGACAGGCGCCGGAACCATTGAGCTAACTCCCCGGCCCTAATACAACTTTCTACATGCCTCACTTTCCTCCTGGATCAGTATTAGCTAAAAAGTTTTGCTTGAAGTCTTATTGGCTGATAACAGTTTCACCCACGCTACACCCTCCTTTGTGACTTTTCTATATAAATTACCCTTGTTTACAAAAGGCCTCAGTGGCAACCCCCTTTCAGGACCTTTCTGTCTTTTGGGACCTTTTCCTCAATAAACCTTTCCTCCTTTTAACCTGCTCTGACCTATCACTCTTTGATATCAGGGGAGACAATTCAAACTCAGCACATCTGTCATGGAGCAGGTTGGGAGTTACCTTTCTCCTGTGTCACCACCAGGCACTTCTCTTCAAACCTTCCGTGACCTCCAGTAGCAGCTCCTGGGGACTAACTCCTCAAAGCCATGGGTCTTTGGGGACTTTGAGTATCCAAATGGGTATTCAATGAACATTTTAACTTTCTTGACAAATCAAATCAAGGAAAAGGCACAAGAACACAGCAAGTAGATCCTACATAGTCAGTCTACCCCCCACTCTGGCTCCACTGTTCACTATCTGAGGAAACTTAAATTTCATTATCATTCTCAGACTGCCAAGGGAAGGAGGGCAGCACAATTTTCAGAACTCAGGAAGCCTTTTGTAAGAGTCGCAGCAGTTATCATTGTTCTTTTGTTTAAAAAAAAATCCTTTCTAGTGATGATTACCAGGTATGAGATTATTGGGCTCTAGGGATATAGCCCCATGGTCGAACCCTGGAACACCTGCTTAAGGAGCTCAAAGCCCTGGGCAGATACCCACTAAAAGAGAAAGGAAGGGAAATGGGAAGAACTTAGGGAGGAGCAGGGGCGGGACTGGGGAACTAGGGAAAGGGAGTGTGAATTATTTTCACTTTCTCTGGTTATTTTGGCACAAGCAGTTCAAAATCAACTTGTGGGGATATTTCCCCCCTGTCTTACTTTGTGTCTACTCTAAGCCAAACTGCATT
This sequence comes from Petromus typicus, assembly GCA_004026965.1. Taxonomy (NCBI): domain Eukaryota; kingdom Metazoa; phylum Chordata; class Mammalia; order Rodentia; family Petromuridae; genus Petromus; species Petromus typicus. The sequence goes on from PVIR01008757.1 coordinate 51,144, forward strand.
TTTACTGCAATTTGCAGAGAAGATCAATACATTCACTTATGATAAAATAGCCTTTATTCACATTCAAAATCACAAGAATGTAGCCTTCTTTTAAAGCAGAAAAGTTCAACAGAAGGAAGGCATTGCTACTCTGGAAGGGAAGAGGGAGGCCGCGGCACAATTCCTGAACCCGAGCTTTGAAAAGATCAATAGTTCTCTGAGAATCTCAGTACTTTATCTTCACCTGGTCTCTCTGACCCAGCTTTTCCAGTGTGCTGATGTCCTCAGATGCTAAAACTGAAGGTTGTGATCTCAGGGCCAAAGCATCTCAAGCATGTTAACTGCATTCTTATGCAAAACCAGACAGGGACATTTCAGTCACAGTAAGACCAGAGGAAATCTTGTCACTTTGGCAGTCCCCATCCATAACTGCCCTTCTGAGGTCTCCCTCACTTTCCCTAGGTTTTCAACTTCCTGGCTGTGTCGCTTTCCAGTCCATAAGTTTCCCACCTCTACCTGACAAATTCCAGCACCTAAATCCTGCTATTCTTGCCCAGGGCTCCGGTTACCACCCAGCTCCACCGCAGGCTTCCCAGGTCTGTGACACTCCTACCTACAGTCTCACCAACTTCTCTTCCTCACCTGCTTCGCCTGCACAGCCTTGTAGCTTTTGGCTTCTCATACCCTATCATTTTCAACAAAACTGCCCATTAACTCACTTGCCTATTCCCTGAGCCCATTTGATTGTTTCATTTTGCTGCTTCCACCTCCCACTTAAGCTACATGGTTGACTCCAGAGTTTAGGAGGGCAGTAATACCCTCAAATATATTTCATGCACATTTTTTATCAATTCTCAGCTTTGGAGAACTTATATCACCTTAAAGCAAGAGAATAAATGTCCACAAATAGCCCTACACATTAAAACAGTAGGTTAAAAAAAAATGGATAATGCTATGTCATCATAAAAGCTAAGTCAAGAAAATAATTCTATTGACAGTAGTTATAGTGGAATAGTGTTTAAACTTTCGAAGGAAAAAATTAGTCATGACACTCATTAACGATGGTGTGGTGGATTAACGACTAGTCAATTGGAACGCCCAGCTGACCCACATTGGCTGGTTCCTGTGCAGAAGACCCTCCTGAGGCTTCCTGTCCCTGGCACAAAAGAACAACTTGAGGGGAGGCTTGTAAGCTGCTGATTTTCCTGGTATGAACTTGGCTGTTCTCATTGCCTAGGAGAAGCTCGAGTCTTCGCTGTTCTTGAAGTTAGCTGCTGTTTTCTTTGGGCAGCTCAGGCCTTTGCCTTGAATGGCACTTCCTGGCCCCAATCAGCCTGGAAGCACAGACCCTTCACTCGGCCAGCACAGGCTTTCTAGCATCCACCACTGGCCTTTGGGCCTTCCCAGTGCAGTCCCTGTTATGGACCTGCATAAGACACTGCGATGGGCTCCAGGCCTCGGGCTGGACTTGTAGAGGATACTGCTGTGGCATCCAGGCCTTTGGCTAGATTCTTTGGATCTCTAGCACGTAGAGAGTTCTCTTGCGCTCCTCTGCATTTGACCTTTTGGGTGAATGAAATAATCCTATAATTATGTGTCATGTGTTAAACCTTGACTACAACAGATGGCTTGGCAGACTTCATGCAGAACAAACACCACATCTGTAGGAATCAGTACCACAAAGGTTTACAATGGAGTAGAGAAATTCAACCCACAGAACAAAAAAAACTGAGAATGTACAGCCAATGAGCGAAAAGGAAGCACCACAAGGACCATCACTGAGGGGCAAAAATCACAGTTTAGGGAGTATTCGACCAAACTAACCTGACAGGACTCTCAGCCAAGGCAGTCAGACAGGACTCTCAGCCAAGGCAGTCAGACATCATCAACATGATGTGAAGTGCGGAACCCACTTAGGTATAAAGTGTGACCAAATGTTCAACAGCTTAACTGATTTAGGGGAATTCATCCTATGCTTGGACAACGGAGAGATGAACACAGAAAACTAGAAGTCAAGATGGGAAGAGGATTCCAAAGAGCTTAGTCCAGGAGACACTCTCTGCCACTGTCTCTCATTTAGAGATTGTCTGCATTTTAATACATCTGTGAGTGGATCTGACCTGACAGCTTTCTTTAATTTTACTGCTAGAAGCTTTACCTTAAGTAGTTATAAATTAGCACTGCCATCAGACTATAAGTCTAACTGATAAATTACTCCAAACACTGGGATTCCTTTAATGTTTCTTTATGTGTATTTAATGTTCCTGATACACTAAGGATATTGTGCTAGGGTAAATGGTATAATTCTACGACTGATTAGATTTTGGATTTATATTTTAATTGAACTGCCAATTATCTGAGCCTGTTAGATTCCCTTGCAATCTCTTTCTCCTTAATTTATTCATTTCAGAATAAAGTAGGTCAATAAGATGACTGATCTATTTACTATATTAAAACTGCAATATTTGGTAATTCTTTTAATATTTTATATATAATCACACTGAACACAATACAAAATGGAAGTCCTTTATGAACTTGGTCTAATAATTAAATTACCACTTCTAACATGGTTGTTTGCAAAACCAAGATACTGCTTAATAACTTGTGATTAATTTAATTAGAAATTTCTCTATTTTAATTAATCAGAAATTCTATTCTAGTTGGTTTGTAAAATAAAGAAATTCATTATATCACTCAACAGTAACTCCAGAAATGCAGCAGTTTGATTTAGGGACCCAGTGATTCCATCAAGGAGCCAAGTGGTTAACATTTTTTTCTTCCATCTTCAATACATTCATTTTGCCCTCAAGCTGGAATTTTTGGCAAAAGACCATAGCAATAGAAGCACCTATGAATATCTGGACTCTATGAATATCAAACACTGACACACACCTTCTCACCTAACAGTTCCTAACTATGCATAAGAGGACTTCTCTACAACCTTTCTCTCTAGGCTACCATTTCAGTTGGCTATAATTAGGACAAGGAAAAAGTCTTCTGTCAATAGCCAATCACCGCCAAGGGAAATAGAAACACCACCATTTATTGGCTGAAACTCATTGAACCTGTACTTTAAATAGAAGTGAGACTGCTACCCCACAGAGACATAGGAAAGAGTGGACACGTGGACAATACCAGGGAAAGACGAACAGGAGAGAGATTTGGATGGACCACCATTACTGTGCCCCACAAGAACAAGGAAAGTGATGTGGCTCATAAAAGTGAAAATATGTTCCTAACAAATGAAAATGCAAGAAATGCAAAGAAGTGTTAACTTCAAATGGAGAAATACATCCCGTATGCTCCACTTTAACTGTCCCAGTTTAATCCATTTTAATCATTCTACGTTTTAGGAACTTTCTCATCATTGGGATACAATAACTGACAGCCACAGCTTAAAGAAAAGAAGTATTCTGGCGTATGTATTAAGTCCACAGTCAGCCTATGCCAAGGAGGAAAGGGCCTAATAAAAGGTTCTGGGTGGAGGAAAGCTGCTCCCATCACAGTGGCTGGGATGCAGACAGAGAAGGGAGGAGCCGGAAGGGGAGCTACATCCTTCCAGGTCACACCCTGGGGACCCACTTCTGACCAGGCCCTACCTCTCCACAGCAAGTCCACTACATCACCTTGTAGAGAATGTGATCACCACATTCCTGTTCAAACTGCAACACTCAGAACCATTCAAAGGGAGTCTGGAGGCCCAAGAGAAGATGAAACCAAAGAATTATCCCGTATGTCTTTTGCTTCCCACTGTCGAAATAAACAGTGCAGCCACAATCAAGAAAGAGCTTGTCGCCAGGATGTGGGTGGAAGGAGCGGCATAGGGAGGGAAAGGGAGAGAGAGAGAGAGAGAGAGAGAGAGAGATTCCAAGTACAAAGCTACTACTTTAGATTTAGAGGAGTGGAGGATGAAGGGAAAATATTCCTTTAGTGCTGTTCTCTGGAATGAACTGACAATATGCAGGTTAAATAGAAGAAGGAATATGCAAATATACTACTTAATTAACATGCATAGGGAAAAAAATCATAGAATGGGAGACATATTAAAGTATGAATCTCCAAGAATAGCTTGATGGTTGAAACATAAATAGCATTCTGAGTTAGACAGAGAGACAGAGGCTTGAACAGGGAAAGCTGCTTCCCCAGGCTGGGAAATCCTGGCCAGTGGTGATACCAAGCTACAGGAAGAGCGAAGAGAAGGAAGGCCGTGAGAGCTGGTTTCATCACACAGACAAGTCCTTTAGGCTTTCTCTTAGGCGATAAGACTGTACAGGCAGAGGTCCTCAAGGCAGTGTCTCTTTCTCCAACAGTTCGTCTTTCCTGAGGGATGTCTTTTCAAATAATTGTACTGCTTCCAGGAAGAAAGCCTCAGGGCCAGGGAGTTAGCTCAGTGGTTCTGTTGCCTGTCCTGCAAGCACAAGGGCCCAGGTTTGATCCCCAGTAACCACATACAACAATGCTGGTCATGGAGACTCATGCCTACCAGCCATTAGAAACACATCACACAGTGCCAGGTGTGGTAGCTCAC
>PVIR01008758.1:0-55728 GCA_004026965.1 Petromus typicus
AATTTCTTCTGTGACCCATTGGTTGGTCAGCAGAGTGTTGTTCAGTTTCCATGTGTTTGTGAAGATCCTGGGCTTTCCTTTGCTATTCAGCTCCAATTTCAGGGCACTATGGTCCGACAGTATACAAGGGATAACTTCAATCCCTTTTCCATCTAATTTTTTTAAAGCACATCTTCTTTATCTTGTTTCCAGTTGATGGACACTTTGATTGTTTCCAAGTTTTAGCTATCATAGACTGAGCTGCTCTAAACCTGGGTGCACATATGTTGCTGTGATATGAGTCTTTTAATTCTTTAATGTATATACCTAGCAGGGGAATAGCAGGGTCAAACGGGACCTCTAATCCTAGATTTTGAGGAATCTCTGCACTGATCTCCCCAGTAATTGCACCAGTCTACATTCCCACAAAGAATGGAGAAGGGTTCCTTTCTCCCCACAGTGCTACCAGCATTTGTTGTTGGTTGCTTCTTGATAGCAGTCATTCTTTCTGGAATAAGATGGAATCTCAGTGTTGTTTTCATCTGCATCTCTCAAATGACCAGTGATAGTAATGTTGAACATGTTTTCATATATTTCTTAGCTGCTTTTACTTCTTCACCTGAAAAATGTCTATTCATTTCAAATACCCATTTTTGAATTAAATCTTTAGAGTTGAGGGGGCTAATTTTTTTTGTTATATAGTAACCCTATGTATGAGAAGCAGCTGGTAGAATCTTTTACCCATATTGTCAGTTGTATTTTCACTTTGCTAGTGGTTTCTCTTGCTGTGAAGAAGGTTTTTAATAAGATGAGATCCCAGTTGTTGATTCTTTCTTCTAGTTCCCATGCTGCTGAAGTCTTTCCCTAAGCTGATATCTTTAAGAGTTCTACCTAGCCCATTTTCTGCAGGTTCTGTGTTTCTGTTTTAACATTTAGGTCTCTAATCCACTTTGATTTTAGTTTCATGTGTGGTGAAAGAGAGAGATGTAGCTTTAGTCTTTGGCAGGTTGAAAATCAGTTTTCCAGCAACATTTGTTAAAGAGGCTATCTTTCCTCTGTTGAAGGTATTTGGCTCCTTTATCAAGGATAAAGTGGCTTAGTTTATCTGGGGTTGTTTCTAGGTCTTCTAGTCTGTTCCAATGATCCTTGGGTCTGTTTATTTACAATACTATGCTGTTTTTATCATAGTGGTTTTGTAGTACAGTTTCAAGTTGGGAATTGCGACACCTCTTGCCATAAAATGGCCTTTCTTTTATGAAATAACTGTGACAGAAGACACATTTTGTTATTCTTAAATATCCTCATCAACACAAAAAGTTAGTTTTCCACATTTTTAAAAAGATTGATGGCATGATGTCTTAAAATATCTGTGAATAGTCATTTTAAATCATAGCTCTAACCAAATCAGGCCTCCTGCCCAGATTTTTTAATTTGAGGGCAAATTCTGAGACATACAGAAGCATCTGACTATCATTTTCCTGGGCCACCTGAGGGCTGGGTTCAGCCAGCCCTCAACTATTATACTCCTCCCCTTCACCTCCCTTTGTCCCTCAACAAGCGGGTAGACAATTTGTTGCTTCTGTGCCTTCCCTGGCTATCTGCCTGCCCCTCTTACTACCACACTACTGTATCCAGGCAGGCAGTACTGTGGCTCTTCCCCCCACTTCCACCACTTCAGATGCTATTCTTGCCTTTTTGAAGAAGGGAGGTGGCACCCCAGGGATGACTAAGATCAGGAAGGGGAGGATGTATGCCCCTTGTTTGCATACCCAACCCACACACCAAGCCTGCCAGAACATTCCCTGGCTTTATATATGACCTTCCTGACACAGGCCTGTAGCTGCTATGGAAGCAGCATTCTGTAGTCACTTCTTAGGTTCTGATCTGGGGAGGAGTCCCTCTTGCATAATGAACTCCTGTGCTGCAATATAAGCCCTGTTAAAATAGATTCATTTTGGAATTCTTATAAACCTACAGGAATGTGGGTACCAAAAGTCCTGCAAGTCTACTCGGTCCTGAGTAGTGTGGTCAGAGTACAAAGAACAAAGAGCAATAAATACTCAGAATAGTTAGCACCAAAGAGCTCCAAAGACTGGCAGCCAACAAAGAGCAGCAACAGAGACCAATAAACAGCAGAGTAAACCTACAGTGTCTAGCACAAGTCAGAATCAGAAGGGGACAGCGAAGAGTAGCAGTAATCAGCAGCTAACTGCGTCAACTGTTACCACCCAGCATTATTCAGCATTATTAGAACTACTAGCAGACCTGCATAATTTCCATCTGAATTGAGTAAAAGAAGTCTAGGCTTATTGGGAATATCTCTCCAGGTAAAGGAAAATTCCTAGCTTCTTGAGCCAGTGTAGGCCACCACAAGCTCCTCACTTCTCTTCCATCCTACCCCACTTGCTCATGTGCTTGTCAGTTGGGCAGTTCACCACATCTGGAACTTTGTCCTCACTCTCTTGGTTTCTTTGTCTTGGTTTTCTTCCTCTAACTACCATATCCCCATTCTAATAAATATTTACCTCTTGAAATTCTGAAGTACTCCCAAAGCTTAAATCCTAGCCTGCTTTTTTTAGGAAGCTGTAGAAAACCAGACTCTTCCACTCCAAAAGGTGGCTTTTTTGCATAAGGAATGCTAAGCTAAATACAATAAGAAAGAGATGGAGTTGAGCATGGTTTTGGATACCTGCAATTTCAGCTGTTTGGGAGGCTGCAACACAAGGATCTCTTGAATCCAGGAGTTTGAAACCAGGCTGGGTAATATAGTGAGACCTCTTCTAAGAGAAGAGGAGAGAAAGATAGAAAGAAGGAAGGAAAGAAAGAAAAAAAGAAGAGAGAAAGAGAATTGAAGAGAAGGGAAGGGAAGAGGTAGGAAGAAGAAGAGGAAGAGGAGAGGAGGAGGAGGAAGAAGAAGGAGGAGGGAGAAGAAGAAGAAGAAAAAGAAGAAGAAGAAGAAGAAGAAGAAGAAGAAGAAGAAGAAGAAGAAGAGGAGGAGGAAGAAGAAGAAGAAGGTATGTGGAAAGCTCTCTGTTCAAGGGAGCACAGATTTAGGAAGACAAAAGTCATCTCGCCATCTTCTCTATGAGGAAAATCAAAAGTTAACTTCTGAGTGCAGCTTTAGCCCCTTATAGCCTAGAGATGGTACCTGATGAATTTACATGAAGAAGCTTTAGTCACTAGCCTTTACCTTCAGCTCTTTGGCTTATCTTATGCCCATAAGTCTTATGCTTTTGTCTTGTCTTTTCTCACAAACTTTTCTGTTCTTTACTGAAAACATTGTACAAAGAGAAACTAAAAGCCATCTCTCTGAGAACTGCTCATTCCCTTGGTATCATCTATATATTAGTGGAATATACATGCTAATGCACTTTGCTTTGTTTTTCCCTTGTTAATCTGCCTTTTGTCACAAAGCTTCAGTCCAATGAAGAACTTATGAGGACTAAAAAAATTTATTTTTCCTTCACAACAAGATTTTCCTGGTCTCGCAACCAATCTCTCCTCTTAGTATGTGGTCTGGATCTTCTTTATAGATTTAAATCTTAGCATGATTGAGCTTATAAAATATTCTCTACTAAAGAAAGTGTGAACATACAGTGATTATGAATACAGATTCCAATCAGAAAGCCTAATATTGAATCTTTACTACATTAATTACAGAATGGGACAATTCTTTCTCTTCTCTGAGTCTCATTTTTCTCATTATATGAAGGGGTAAATAAAGATTGTTAGGTAATGTCTTTCTAGACCGTTGTAATGTAACTGTTTCTTTAGCTGTAGGGCCTTCAAATGCAACCATTAGGCCAACTTCATGGGTATAAGTGTTGCTGAATAAGGTCCTAGAAGTACTCCTAAAGAGGAGATAGGGACTTCAATTCAGCTCAGGTAAATCAGAAAGCCATTTCTGGATATGTCAGCAAGAGTCATGGGCTCATTCCTTAGGCAGAGTTACAACATAAGAGAAAAATGGTTCTAGAGAAGTCCTTATTGCCTAAGGGAGCAATTTGATCTCCATAAGATAATTTTGTTTCTGCTTGGAATAATCTCAGTTTTGCGAGGTTCTGCTAAAATCCAACGCAACTGTAGGTTTCAGGAAATGAGACTTCTGGCTGCCACTGGTAGTTGAAATTCTCTGTAAATTTCTTATCTCGATGTCCTGAGTCTTCAAGGGTAGCAACATAGGCTATGTAGAATCTAGGACTAATGCAACTCAGTATTGTCAATTTTTAGACAGTCACTCCCTTAAACAATTTGTGTATTTATAAACAGACCTCAACAAGGATCTGATGAATAATAAAGAAGATGGATTTAAAATGAGTCAAGCTGGGTTGGGGGCACATGACTGTCTATAATCTCAAAACTTGGGAGGCTAAGTCAAGAAGGTTTATGTGAGATCTAGGCCAGTTTGGGCTATATAGTAAATTCAAAGCCAGCTTGAATTGCATAGCAAGACCTTGTCTCAAAAAATAAAACAAATGAAAACCAAAATGAAAGTCAAGCTTTGTTCTATTTCTGATTATCCACAGGGTATGTCTTGGCCCAAATGAAGAGTTACTACCATTTTTCTTAGTCTTTCTAAAGAAAAAACAAATCATGCTTCTAAGGAGTGAAAGGTTAAGGACCTAAAAGTACAGCTCCCCCTGTCCCTATGGTGACATCTGACTCTCATAAGGCCTATTGCCCCTGCTATGTCTCCCTCACTGGTCAGCACATGGCCTGGTATACTCTTGTCTTCACCTTGTCATTTGATCCTTTTCCTGTGGCTAGAACAGGATTCAACTAGAACTTGTTGGAACAAATGCAAATGCATTCCCAAATCATCTCATTTTCTTTCGTATAATGAAGAACATCACAGTAGAATACTCCTTCTGTGAATGACCTCTTTATTCTGCACTGGCTTTTCCACCATCTTTTACAAAAATTCCCCTTTGATATCTGTTTTCCAAGACTGTCGTGCAACCTTTACATCAATTCTGGGAGTTTCTTAATAATTTTTTCAATAAATTTTAACACGTTTTTGAAGATTTCAACAAATTTCTTTTTAAATGAGTCTGAGTTCACCTACATTGCTTGTTCCATAGGACTCCAACTGATCAATACACCCAGATCTGCTATGGTTGACTTGCCCTACTAAGAGATGATCAGTGCTTCCTGCACTGAGTACACAACAGTGTTCCCAAAGTATGGGATGGCTAACATGATGGTACATGAGACAAATTCTTTTTTCAGAATATATTTTTATATTTCAATAGTATAATAAGCATACTTATTTTAAAATATAATAGATATAAATCTATTTAGCACCTTAGAGTTATGACTTAATAGGAATCAGTTTTCACGAGGAGGCAAAAAGGTATTCATATACATAATATGAACATGTATACTTATATTCATGGTGTAGTGGCCTTTTTGTTTTCTATTCCTTGACTAAACGTGCTTCCAATTTTGGATAAATCCCTCACCAGTCCTGTCTTGATAGAAGGCAGAGCTCTGCTTTCCATAACAGAATAAAACCCTTTTCTTCCTCTTTGGCACATCAGAAAAAATAGGCCAGAGTGTATGCTCCTGCTGAAGACTCTGAATTTGAAGGAACAGTAAAAAGATATAGAAAAGACTTAAGTTCCCTTTGACAGTCTGTAGGAGCTTCCATTCTGATCCTCATTTTAAGAGGAAGAGTTTTTTTTTAAGGTTTTTTGAGACAGGGTCTCGCTTTGTGGTTCAGGCTGGCCCTGAGCTCAGAAGAGGAAGAGTTTTGACTGAAAAAGTTTCAAGATGTTGAAGTTTGGGGCCAGAGATTTAGCTCAGTGGATCTGGCACCCACCATGCAAGCCCAAGGTCCTTAGTTCAATCCTTAGTAACCATATACAACAATGTCGAGCATGTAGACTCACGCCCACCAACAATCAGTACCACATACAGCAGTGCTTGGCAAAGTGGCTCACACTTGTAATCCTAGCACTGGGAGGCAGAGGCAGAAGGATTACTGTGATGTGAGTTTGAGGCTGAGTTCAGGGCCAGCATGTACTACAAAGCGAGACCTTGTCTCCAAAAAAAAAAAAAAAAAAAAATTGAAGTCTTTTACCCAAGATCACATAATTATTGAGCAGTAGAACTCCAAGAGGGCCAAACCCTTCTCCTCCTGGTCCATTGTTTTGTCCACCACACTCCTCCATGCAGAGACTATCAGATTTGTCTTTGTGACTCAGCCATGATATAAGCACCATCCCCTGCCATGCCGATGCTAAGCTGGGCTCTGAGTTGTTAGAAAGATAAATGAGCTTCACTAGAAAAGAATGCAAGAATGTTGGCTCAAATTTCTGTTGTGAGAATAAAAATGCCCAACAAACCCTGTATAGCCTGACAAGGTGTCTGAGGAGTAGGAGGATCAATGCCTCTGGTAAGAACAATGGCTTACATCATGTAGCACAGGAGAAAGTTTAATGCCTCATAAACTCTTTTAGCATTCTTTCTGTTCATTATTACAGTGCGTGGAAAACAAATATTGCCTTCATATGTATTGTGTTACCACAAAATTACCTAAGGCCAGGTACTACATAAAGAAAAGAAATTTAGGGGCCAGGGATTTAGCTCAGTGGTTCCGATGCCTGTCTTGCAAGTGCAAGACCCCAGGTTCAATTCTCTGGCTAACCACATACAATACTGGGCATGGAGACTCACTCCCAGCAGCAATCAGTACCACACACCACAGTGCCAGGTGTGGTGGCTCACGTCTGTAATCCCAGTACTCAGGAAGCAGAGGCAGGAGGATTGCTGTGATGTGAGTTTGAGGCAGAGCTCAGGGCCAGTCTGAACTACAAAATAGACCTTGTCTAAAAAAAAAAAAAGAAAGAAGAAGAAATGAAATTTATTTAGGTCATTTTTATTGAGGCTCAAAAACATGGTCTTGGCTTCTGATTATCTCTACTGAAGGCTACAGGTAGGTGGTGTCACAATGGGGAGAGTACATTTAGGAGTCTCTGGAACAGCTTCTGCAGGGGAGGGAGGTGCCTGGTTTACTTGAAACAGTCCATTCTCACGGAAAGCACCCCAGTCCCACTGGACCACTTCTGACCACCAGCCAGACAGCACTGATCCACTCATGAAAGTGGTGCTCCCATAACCTACTTCTTCTAATAGATCCCACACCTTAAAAGTTTCACCACTCCAACAGTGCCGTTGTAGGGACCAAGTTTGCAGCCCATAAACTTGTGGGGGATAAATAATATCTAAACTAGAGGAACCACATTTCTCAGACTCTCTTGTAGCTAGAGTTTCAGAAGTGATTTCAGTTCTGCCAAGCTGACATATGTGTGGACTTGAATTGGAATGCATTACTAGGGTAGAATCATCCATTTTCTTACTGCAGGTTGTAGCATGCACAACACGCTTCAGGAGATAGTGCTCTGATCTCCAGATTATGTGTTTCTGGAGCCAACAACTATGGGCAAGAATTGTAGTAAAGAGACTGATTGGGAGTCTGCCTCACAGATTAGAAGACAGAGTCTCAATGGTGATACTGGCCATCATGAAAGAAGGTCAGCCAAAGAGTTAGGTGGTAGATTCAACAGTATGCAATAGATTCCATGGGATCACTGACTTGTAAGAGATGACTACTGAATATGGAGGGACTATAAAGATCAAATTCTCTTTAGTTTCTATCCGAAATAGCTCCCAAATCCTTCTGTGTCTGGAAGGTGATTGTATTATGGGGGCTTGTAGCTGACTTAATGCTGTCAGGAGATGAAGTTTCGTTGGAAGAGCTAGATCAGTAGGGGCATGACCTCAGAGGATACACAGTATCTTCCTCTCAGCTTCCTCCTTTAGCTCTCCACTTCCTGGCTGCCTCAAGCACCTTTCTTCAACCAGGCCCTTCTCCTACACTGCCAACCATTAAAAACAGACATCTTCAAGTGATGGTTGAAGCTTGGAAGTAAAGAAGAAAGTCTGGAGTGGAGTATACACCAACATTTACAATATTTTGTAAAGTGATTCAAAATACTATCCATTTTCCCTGCTGTTGAGAATTAAAACACTTTTGTTACTAACTCCTGTTTTTACAATAGTATCTATAATACAAGAAGAGCTCAGAAAGTGAGAGCATGTGCACCAATAATGAGTTAATTTGGTCATTTTAAAAGAGAAGAGTTTTAATGTAGCTAAAAAATATATCCCCTCATGATATTAAGAAGAGGCATAGGTTAAGAGAGAACTAAGAAAATAAGATTAAAGGACTGATGACAGAGAAAAATCAAATAAGGGAACATTGAGTTGATCCTGAGTAACACTGCCAGTGCCAGTTAGGACACCAGAGAGATTACAGGAGCTCAGGGCCACTGCTCTTGGGCTATGCAGTGTGAAGGCATCCTCCCAAATGTCCCCAGTTCTCACCACCTCGATATTGTTCCTGCTCTTCTTCTATCTTGATTTAGAGATCTATTAAGAAAACAAATTTCTTGCATTTAACTAATCTCTGGTGAAGTAAAACTTCCTTTTCTTTAACCTAAAATTTTTTTTCTCTAATTCTCAATGGGTGTCATGTCTGAAGTACTGCCCACTTCCCTTTGCTCAACTCTAAGAACCACCATTGTTTCCCAAGTTGCGTGCAAGCTGCCTGGGAGAGCCTCCAGGGCTGCCTGCAGCCCCCACACTTCAAGGATCTTCTCTGTTTTCCAGTAGTTTGGTGATCTCTGGGGCTTGTGGGCAGGGATTGTGATTACCTTCAAAGGCTGGGAGGTCTAGCAGGTAGGTCAGAGTTTGCATGGACCACAGCTTCCCCCAGGGGGCTGCAATGAGAGCAGTTTTCTGTGGGAACCCTGGAAATGACTCTGCAAAGTTCTTGGTCCCACAGCAGTAACTAGCAAACCCTAAAGTGTTTTCCTCTTGCTCCTCAGCAAAGCTATTCATTCTGGCAAGCACGCATCCAATAAGATCTATTTATATTTACCCTAACTCAGCTCGCACAATACCTTGCGTTCCCTCTGGAGGACATAGTCTGTGACAAATAAGTTCTACTTCTTCTAGACACCCAGAATTGCATTGGAAACATATTTGCTCAGCTATTTGTTGTCTGTTCCTGCCACTAGAATATAAATTCTTTACTGTGTTCGTACAAAGTTGTGTCATACACATAGCAAGCGCTCAATAGTTGCTTGTTAAATGAGTAAATCTTTCTATTCCCTTTTCTGAATAGTCCTCCAGGTGTTGCACTGGGTGAAATCTGCCTCTCCTCCAGGCCTGTGCTTCCCCTGCAGCTTTCTCAAAGAGAAGAGCTCATGCCCCTACCATCCAGATATGCCAGGTTCCAGATTAGAACTCCTCCAACCTTGGCAAAATGGGCAACCAGTTAGACCAATCAAAAGCCAAGTCCTCTGCAGTTTAAGTCTTCCTCGTTCTCTCTTTGAACCTTTTAACCATGGGCTTTTTACTTACTCTTCTTACTTATTAAATATTTGGCCCTGGAAACTTCCTTTGTCTTAAACTTCAAGGATCTGAGGGGACTCCCATGACCTCTCAGTCGAAATGGAAGGGTTCTCTTCTCTGACTACAACAATCAAACGGTCCATTTGCTTATTATCCTAGGGACTGAGCTCAGTCAGCATGAACATGTATCTACATCCATTCTTGTTTTATTTTGAGGCAATAATCTCACTAAGTGCCCCAGGCTGGGCTTGAACTTGAAATCTTCCTGTCTCAGGAATGCTAAATGGCTGGGATTACAAGCATGCACCTTTGTTCCCAGCCAAATCTAACAGTCATCATAGCTTCTTTTTAGTCTCTTTCTTCCCCTTTCTTTCTCAGTCTCTGTCATTTCCACTGTTCATGCATTTCAGCTGCTCGAAAACCTCCAGCCTTTTGACTTAGTTCTGCTCAGAACTCTCCTCCTTGGAGCTTTCTTCCTTCTAGTCCTTACACCCTTCTTTTCTTACTTTCCCCAGTGGCTCATCCTCTGACTTCCCCCTGCATGCCAAGCAGAACTCTGGATCTTGGATTCTACCCCAAAGCCACTGAGCTCCAGCCAGCACTTAGGGCAGCGATGAGATCTGAAACCAGCTGGCCCTTGTGGTTGCTTCACAACCCTTCCAAGTTTCTGTTACTACTTGGCTGTTGCATCTCCACGCACACAAAATATTTCAAATTATCTCCCCTTTCTTCAACCTCCTACTCCACCTCCACTTCCCTCACTTAGAAATTGCGGAAGCAAGTAGAAGAGACTTTCTCACTTCCCCATTGACTCACATCAAGATGAATTATTTTTCTTTCTTTATCAAGTTATTGGTACATTTTAGGTATCCATTGTGATCACATTCATCATTGAGAATTTGCACCTGTACATGATGTATCTTAGTTTTATTTTTCTCAGTGCCCTCCAACCCTGAATTTATTTTTTATTTTTATCCTTTCCTTCTTTCTCATCTGATGGAGGCAGGCACCCATTCTTATCCAGGGCTAGTCATTTCTGCTTTCGATTTATGTCCCATTCAGCCTCCACAAAGCTCTGGCATGCCAATCATTCCCCAGTGTTTAGTAAGCACCTCTGGGTGCCTGGATCTGTGCTGAGGGCTCAGTATGCAGGAGCTTGCTCAAGCATTCCCAGACTCTTCAAAATGATCCTTAGTGCTTTGTTTGCCCAAGTTTCTATAGGGTAGGTAAATAAAAACCCTATGCTCATTACCCCAGTTTTCCATCTCTGCTTGGGTAAATTTAAAGTATACCGTTTCTTTTTTTTTCTTAGAATACAAATAATATTACTGGTAGTGATGGTCTAGATAATATCAAGTGGACAAACAGAAAGTCTCAGCAGTTCAGAGAGTGACCCCTGTCCCTCACAGCCTCAGTGGGAAGGCGATACTTCTGCAATGCAACTGCAATGTGAACTTGTTCAAAGTATCCTTCTGAGAGGCATTAGCTTAAGAACAGCTATAAGCTGACATTTTTCTTGCTGTGCACTTCAAAGGGCAGAAAGAAATATCCATTACTCTTACCTTCTCTTTGTCTGCTGGTTAAAATAAATATGCCCTTGCAAATACTTGGATGAAAGAATTTTATTATACACTGGAGGCTACAGAAGTTGTTGTTAGGTCCTGCAGAAGTTTACCTGAAAAAGAAACTTTTAATTTAAAATTTTTTTGTCTGAGTTGACAACATACTGCTGTTGTGGTTTTAAAACACATCCACAAATGTTTAGGACTTTCCTCGCTAAGAGGTGGAGTCCAGTTTCCCTCCTGTTGTGCACAGAGAGAATAAAGTGGAAGTCAGGTCAAATGACTTCCAAAAGACAGAAAACAAACAAGGTAACCAAGCAAAGTCCTCAAGTGACACAGCTTCCACCTGGCTCTCTCTTCCCAGACACTCGCTATGGTGAATACTTCAACTTAAAAACTTTCATTACAGAGTTCATCAAAGAGTTCATTGCTGTTAATTCTCTTTAACATACTCCCCTGGGTTTGTGGGAGACCAGAGAACTGAAACCTAATTGGCCTCCTCTTGGAGCACCGAGGAGAAAGGCTGCACTCACTCAGGTGTGACGGCATAGTGCAGGCTCTAGGGAAAACCTAAAACAGCGGAGGTGAAGTTGTTTACCAGAGTAAGTAGTAGTGGACACTGGAAAGCAGATGAATCTTATGTTGCCTTGCTTGCTGTGCTATGTTGGGGTCAATAAAAGAGGAAAGATGAGCTAGATGCTAGGATCACCTCTATTCAGGGGAAGAGCCTCCAGGCTGCCCCAATGCTAAACTGACTCATGTCATTGTCTTCTTTTGCTTTGGATTAGGGAGGTCAGAGTAGTGGGTCTAGGTCCCCCACCAATGGCACCTCGGGAGAAGACAGCTCAGAGGAGTGAGATGGCTCCCCACAGGTGGCACCTGGGACAGGAGGGACCTGTGGACTGCCACAAAGGTGCTGCCTGAGTCAGTCACACACTTATCCCATTTCTAACACACTTATCCCATTGTTCTTCCCATTTTCTGAAGCAATTCTGAAACCTCTTTCCTGAGCATCTTTAGCTCCACTGTCACGGCTGCCACTGTGTCCTGAATCAATTTAAAATGTTAACATTCATGGTCACGTGGACTTTGGGGAAGAGCCAGAATTTGCCAGAGAAGCTGCTGAACACCAGACCTCACAATGTGGATGAAAACACGCTAAAATGCCTCTACAAGCCTGTCTTCTGGTGTGATAGCACTTGATAGCAAGCAACCTTCACTGCACTTCTGATCACATCTTGAAACACTTGGAAAGAAGACTTCTAGGACTGCTCTGGAAAATGGAAAGAAGGATAGACTAAGTGTGTTCAAAGTGATGAAGACTATTTTGAGGGAATTAATAACAATACCTGTCATAATTTTTTTAAATATAAAAAGGCATCATATAATTTGATCACTTCACACAGAACCCAGCTGCCATATTGTGGGGAGGACAAAGATCCGTGGAAAGGCTCGAGAAGGTACTTTGGCCAACAGTCCTTCTGAGGCCTCAGAACAAGCCAGCATCAACCTCTCAGGCTCTGAATATGGGTTCTCCACCCACCCAGGTCCTATCCTTCGAGCCCCTCAGCCTGTGCTGTAAAGAACAACAGCAAAATGTCCCCTTAGCCCTGCCCACTTATGAGTCACAAACTGAATATGAATTGTTTTCCTTTAGTCTTCAAAGCCACTATGTTTTTAGGGTGTTTACTCCCACCAGATAGATAAATTAAAACAACTGCATTGTAAATAATATCAAAAAAGCACTTTCATATCTTTAAGTGGTATGAACATCTTTCCTATTAAGTCTAACAAAGGTCATTGTTACTTTTTTCCCAGATGCACTGGAGATAATAAAAATGTATAACTCTGCTATATTTATCATTCTTAAAGTAATGTCAGCGCATCTTCTTCATGCAATTGACTCACGTGAGAAGTAGCAGAATAGAAACTTGAATTCAGAGTAGTGTACACTGGAATCCACGAACTTTCCCACTAACACATTCTGCAACTCTGCCCTGACCTTTCTGACCTATTCTTCTCCATGAGCTTTTTCCTATCAGCATCTTCACCTGGTTAAACTTGTTATATCATAACCCCTCACTCCTCGTGACATCTGGAAGCATCTCTTTCAGGAAGCAGATGTGATGGCACCATTCCCTTTCTTGAAATTGTCCATGGTGGCATCATATTGTCCCTCTAGAGAACAGGCTTTCATGTCACCTTACTGCCCTTCATAATCTGGGTGTATTTAGCTATAACCACAATGTACATCCATGGGACAAATTAGTGAAAGGCTTCCTTTTCTGCCTTTATTCTCATCAGGTAGGAAGTCATTCAAACTACTGAAGCTCTTACTGCAAGATACTTTATAGGCAACTCTCAGAACACTATCCCAACAAATATTTATGTCTATTACATGAGAGTTTGGTTGGTACCCCCAGAGTTATATGGTGTAAGACTTGTACACTCAGACAGAGGGCCCAACAGCTTCATGATGACTCATGAGTATACAGATATGAAAATGCAAAAAGCCTCGGTGCCTTGTGAATACAGTCAGGGACCATGTGATAAGAATTCCAGCCCTCTGAGAGGCTGAGTCAGAAGGGCCATAAGCTCAAACCTTGCCTGGGCAACTTAGTGATTTAGCAAAAACCTATCTCAAAATTTCAATTCTTTTTAAAAGATCTAGGAATATAGTTCAGTGCAAAGGACCTGGGTTTAATCCTCAGTAACGCACACACACACACACACACACACACACACACACACACACACACACACACATACACACACACACACACACATACACACACACACTCCAGGCCCTAAAATCAGCCTTGTCCTCCTGCCTGCAGGGTATATGGAGATCTCTGTGGCTCTGACATTCCCTTATCCGAGAAAGAGTGCCCTGCCCTTTTGTCAGGTGACTGACCAGGCCTAGAAAGTTCTATCTATAAGGTACAACAAAACTGCACCCAAAGAGAGGACCTCAACCTTGAGATCAGGAATGGAAGTAGCATAAACCATGAACGTGCACACCCAAAACACCATAGTCCTGCCTCCAGAAGAGCCAGCCCTGGGCAAGCATCTTCTGCCCCAAGAGGAACCTGGCCTATTGGTTTTCCTGCCGCTTGTGTTGGGAGGTGTGAATCCTCAGACAGAAAGTCTTACTTATCCTTCTGTTTAGTTTTCCCCTCTTGGAGTGAGGGGATAATGATCGGTGAACAGACTCTCCCAGTGAAGAGGATTTTCCATGACCTTTTATGACTCACAAGCCTGAGTCATGTCTGTGGCACATGGCTCTATAAAGGAGAATCAGGTTTTGATCTCTGACTTCCTGTTTTAGTTATTCCCTTTTTGTCATGGAAACCTACACTTACTACGCATCATGCACCCTACTAGGATATAACCTCTGTGAGGCTGACTCACGCCTTATAACAGGTGGCTTCATTTTTAAATCATGTGACAATCACATCTCAAAGAGAAATTCTGTCTCATAAAGAGAAATTCTAGCTAATAAGCCTCAGAGAAATACTTGAAACCAGCATGAGTTCCATAGATGCTGGAAGCTTTCAGGCTCTTCCTGAGAATCATCTAGAGGCTTCCTTGGGGTCAGCACCACAATTTTGTGTCAGCCACAAAGTTCCAAGAATTTTCAAATTTCAATATCACTCAGCTGATCCTGGTGGAGAAGAGAATTTAAGAACATCTAGGGCTTCGGGCTGTTGACAGTGGGAACAGCCTCCAAGGACATGAGATGTGAAGGGCCAGAGGGAATTGCCTTGGACTGGAGGCAGTCCAATCTTGAAAATACCTGTGACAGCTTTCTTTGATCTTCCTCTTTGATTGTATCTGTGTCTCAGAATCACTCAAGGGCCAAAATTATGCTTTCTGTTTGTGCTCAACACTGAATTCAGGGGTCAGGAAAGATACAGGGCAGTGTCTGAACTTGAAAAGGCTGGGAAGTCAAACTCTATACAAATCTAGCATAGAACTTAAAGTGTAATTCCATACAGAGTATCCCAGTATCTGTGGTATATTGATTCCAAAACCTGTGTGTCCTTTATAAAAATGGCGTGGTGTTCCTATATGACCGATGTACCTTCTCCCACATACTTTAAGTCATCGCTAGATTACTTAGAATATGTAATATAATATATTTATTATGTGAATCATTTCTATACTGTATTGTTTAGGGAAAATGATTTTTAAAAATGCAAATATCTCAGTCCACAGTTGGTTGAATTTGTGGATATAGAGATCACAGATATAGATGCCCAATGTGGATGAACATATACCTGTGGAACAGATGTAGGGAACGGACAAAAAGAAAGGAATGAAATATCAGAAGTCCCCTTTCATACTGTTGTTAGCAGTAGCAACCCTGGCGAGTTCTTGTGGGATGGAAGGGATTTCTGTGATTCAGGTCATGTTTCCAGACCTACAGATCCTTTGTTTTCTGACGTTTCTTCTTACCTGAGCTCCTCCAACTGAGCAACTTGCCTTAAGTCCTGTCCTCCTTGTGTCTGCACTTCGCTTCCCTCTGCCTGCCCTGTGGCCACTATCTCCCTTGAGTTCCCAGGCAGCAGGCACATCCAAAGGACTTCGGGTGCAGATGACTCCCTGCCTCCTGCATCAGGGCCACCAGGTCCTACAGCCCCCTGGTTTCTGTGTCCCTGTGTCCAGTGCTACACATGGACAACATATGTGGTGAATAAAGACATAGACGGATGTGATAACACATGTGATATCAACAGACAGATTCCACGTGCTTGTGTCCGACAAGCAAAGAATCACTAAATGCATAACCAGTGGGAAAAGAAAAAGCAATGACATTTATTGAAGATAACAAGAAAACAGGTTCCAAACAGAAACATGGTGCCGGGATGACACGGATGGCAGACACAGATAGTACACAAAGTATGGGGCACACAGATAAATCAGGCTTTGGGGTTTTACATTATGAGCATCCGAGTGCAGGTGCCTCTCACTGAGCCTCTAGGAAAGATAGAGCGGAGATCAACAGGACATCAAGTCATCTTCAGAGACTTCCAACACACTCACACCTGTCCCAGTCACTCCCGAAGTTCACTTGGATTAATTCACGTGTATGAAATGTGGTCTATACATATGAACCTTTAACAAGGTTCAAGTGAGGAGAAAACTACCAAAGTTCAGGCCAAGAGAGCTCACACACATGTGCTCTGGCCTGGAGCTTTGCAGATTTCCTGCGTCCTTGTTATTTTATTTTCTGTTCCCCTCAGAACAATGGAAAGATGCTTGGCCCCAACATGTTGTCTCAGTTCAAGTGGGTGGAGGGGAGTGGTCCCCCAGCTCTATTTGGATGGATGGATGGACAGGTGGTCAAATAGATGAAGGAAGAGCTTAGACTTCTTTGCAAAGACAGCATCAAATGACATGCGGGAATATATTTCTTGGACTGTTAGCCTAGGCTTATCTTCTCCCATTTGCTCATGATACTGGGCACAAATTCCCTGCAGCCCTTCCCTTTAAGAAGTAGCCTCCATTTTCCCACTCACATTCCCTTGGATGCAGCCAGCCTTACTTGTGTTTTGATGGGCCACAGTAGGGGTGACTGCATGAACTCCTGCGCCATGGCGTTGAGATTTGCAAAAGAGATTTGCATCTTTCTCCTTCAGAAACAAAGCTCTGGGACTATCACAGAAAGCTCCTCCAGTCCACCAGGAATGAAAGGATACCCAGAAGACAACCCAGAGACGCCACCAGCCAGTGCCAACTACTGTCACCCTGCTGGGCAGAGGACCCACCCACCCAGCCCACAGCATCACAGCATATGATACGTTGTTCTGCTTGAAGCTTTGGGTTGGTTTACTATGTGCAAGAGATAACAGGAGACACCAGGCCATGCAGGAGTCTAGAAACTCCATATCCTCCTCAACCTTCCTGGGGCTCAAATTCTTTCTGCTGCACTCTCACCTGTGCCACGGTCCTTTTCTCTTTTTGAGACAGGGTCTCACTTTGTAGTTCAGGCTGGTCCTGAACTCAGTTTTGAACTCAGCAATCCTCCTGCCTCTGCCTCCGGAGTGCTGGGATTACAGAAGTGAGCCACCACACCCTGAACTGTGTTATGTGGTGCTGATTGCTGGCATGAGTCACCATGCCTGTCATTGTTGTGTGTGGTTGTTGGGAATCTAACCCAGGACCTTGCACTTGCAAG
This sequence comes from Petromus typicus, assembly GCA_004026965.1. Lineage (NCBI taxonomy): Eukaryota > Metazoa > Chordata > Mammalia > Rodentia > Petromuridae > Petromus > Petromus typicus. The sequence continues at coordinate 17,143 of PVIR01008758.1, forward strand.
GCAGGAGCCAGAACCACTGAGCTAAATCCCTGGCCTCCACAGTCCTTCATGATTAATTTGGGCAAGTTTCTCTACAGAGCCTATTCTCCAAGTTGACAAATTTGAGACTCCAACTCAGGCTTCCCAGGGTTGCTGCTTATAAAGACCTGACTAATCGAGATTTCTCCCAGCTTAGTTGTGAATTTGTTTCTTGCTTGTTGAAGAAACTAACTCAGTGCCTGAGACACATCCTAAGCAAATGGATAATGCAAATATGGTATTTATTCACGATGGAATACTGCAGTGCCACTCGAGTCACCTGTAAGAAAATGGATGTATCTTAAGACCATATTAGGTGAGATAAGTAAGACACATGAGCTTAAATGTCATACAGTTTCTTTTATATGAGAAAGCTATAAGATACACAAAGAACAAAATCAAAGATAATAGGAATTAGGATATCTCCTCAAACAGGAAGGGGATCAAGAGATGGAGGAAGAAGAAGTATGGAAAGAGAAAGAATAAAAGTGTGCTATATATATATGTATCAATTCCCCACAAGGAATATAATCATTGTACACTGCAAATATGTAGTATTTAAAATGTTTAAAAAGGGCTGGGGATGGAGCTCAATGTAAAGGCACTAGGTTTGATCCAAGTTTTGAAAAGAAAAAAAATGTAATAAATCAGAGTGTGTTAAGATGCAAGGTACTCTATGTGGCTTAGGAGTGCCGAGATTAGAGGTGGTACATGATGCAGTTGTAAATGGGGTAACATGGTAGGGCTCCCTGAGGAAGGGGGCTGTGTAGATAACTGAGGAACAAACCTTCCAAACAGGAGGCTGGAGCAGAGGTGCAGGGAGGGTGTGGACCACGGTGCCTCCGGGAATGTTTGTCTTTGCAGAACAGTGGGCCCACAGGTGGCTGAAGCAGAGTCAACAGAGAGAGGCACATGCGGAGAACAGAGTAAGTCATCTTCCCAATGAGCCTGTCAGCATTTGTTGGGAAGTTCTCCCTGCATCCCATCTGTAAAATACTTAGCTGGGAGATGCCTATGTCTGTGGTTCTCTGTGGAGACAGGCTCACATATCATTGCTGTTTTTGTACCTTGGGTGCACTAAGGCCTTGGTCCCCCAAGAAATGCTTGGGCTCCACATCGCAAAGTAGAAGGGCCTCAAGGCCCCCGGGCTTCTTAATCACTCTGACATGGGGAGAGGGGATGAGGGTGTGTAAAATAACTCACAGCTGCATCCCGGCACAAGGAGAGGAGGTCAGGCACATGTGTGTGCTACCGCAAAACCTAAAAGTGAGAGCGTGTTTAACATCTGTGTTGCTGCTCAGGCTCCAAGTTCCCCAAGAGCATGGCTGCTGTTCCTTGTCAAAACAGCACTAAGAATCTTACCAGTGGAAAGCAGCTCATGTAGTTTCCTGAAGGCGTCCCTGTGTCAGAAGGGTGAGTCCATCGTAAGTGGGCAGCTTGAGATTCCCAACTCAAAATCTCTTTATGTTTGCTATGCGACTTAATTTCCCATTGGGTTTTCCTTTCAGCAGTATTAATCTTATTGTTTGTTCTTAGTTTTCTCTACTTTTCCAATCTTATTGGTTGGCCCCACTTTGAGCCCACCTCACCTCATGGTTTTGTTCCATAAAAGCCTCCAGAAGTGAGGTGAGAGGGTCTCCCATTTTCAGGTTCCCCTTCTTTCAAGTCCTCCTTAGGCAGAACTTATCTTTCTCAAAGTTTTCCTACTCTTAACCTCCTTTGTTCCTATAATTAATTCTTTGATTTTAGAGGACACGGGATGGACACGCAGGACACAAGGAGGCATTCAAATCCAAGTTAACCTGATTTCTCACATAACTCTTGCCTCTTAAAAGGCTGAAGTTGATCTCTGTCGCCACTTGCAGCCCAAAAGCTGCATTGCATGCCCCAATGTGAAAGTCGTTTTTTTGTTTGTTTGTGTTTTTTTTTTTAAGGGCAGAGACTAGATTTCGCTGGAGTTAAACAGATTCAGTCGTGTCATGTGCTGATAAAAATTCTCAATTTGTGATCATGGTGTGTATATAAAATGTACCAATAAAATCAACTTAAAAATAAAAAAGAGAAGAGTGAGCAGGAAAGAGAGAACCCCAAAGAACCCTTTTAACTAATGTACACCTAGAAATGTAGTCAGGCTGGATTCCAATGCTTTGGTCTAACATGATAACTTTTCTATTTATATTCATTTCTGTTGATTTTATTCCTGAACTTAAAACTTTAAGTTTTACAAAATGACAATCAGGAAGATACGATATTCACTGGTGTTTTTCTTTACTTTTTTTCAGTTTCTTTTTTTCCTCCCTGACTCCATCAATTTCCCAAAGCTCACATGTTCCGCACGTTCCTCAGGAGTTTGTGTATGCTGTTTGCAGCAGTTGTTCATGGGGTTTGTGGGTATGTATAGGTTGAGATCTCCAGATAAATGTGACTTGATTCTGAATCCTGCCCATACTGGTTTAGAGAAATCAGGTCTAGAAGACCCTGAATACATTCCCCTCTTAAATAAAGTCATCCCACTCCAGCTTCATGAAATAAAGATAATTTTCTGTCTGGATCAACTGCTGCCTGTATCCGCAGCCTCTTAGGACGCGCACACAGCATGCACACATACTGATGTGCACACTATGTACACACACGCACAAACACACACACACACACAGGTACACGTGTGCACCTTCTCCACCCTCAAGCTCCCTGGTCTGCCTGACTGGCGACTGCCACGTGTTCCAATCACCTGTTTACCCTGCTCCCAGACCTACCAGTTACCTCCGAGATGTAAACAGTGGATAAGACTAAAGCATGCCTCTCCCTCCTAGTTATATAATTATACTTCTCACGGCCTGCTTGCAGAGTGAAGGCTTTGCTGTGGTCTCTAGAAAAGAGAAGGAATTTGAAAGACCAGCCTTGGCTGCTTCCATCTGTTACTTTTAAAACCCTAAAACCAGCACCACTTAGTCCTATTTCTACCAGAGTCTAGCACAATTTCGTATAGTTTTGTTTCGTTTTATAGTGCTGGGGATTAATTCCAGGGCCTTGCATATGACAGGCAAGCACTCTGTCGCTAAGCTACATCCTCAGCCCTAGTCCTGCACAGACACCTCACATGCCGTTTGGAACATCTCCTTAATCATTTAAAGAGCAGATAATAATGACTTTCATCTGGAACTTCTAGCCCTGTAACTTACACTGTGCACCCTTGAAGAACAGGGAATGTATCTTTGAAGTCTGTCTCATCTTCCTCTGCCAAGATTAACACAAAACTAGTGTATATTAGATGCTCCAGATGTTCTCATACTGATATAGAAACCTAATCAAGTTTGGGGTAAGTAGGAGGAGGTCTGATCATGCCTGAGTGGTCCATGGGTACAGATGACAAGCATGGGGTCAGCAAAACTGAGTGTTAAAATAATGAACTGGCAGACTGGGAGGTAGAAGTGTCTGAGAGCCCTGCATTCTTGCTTAGGCAAACTTAAATGCAACTCAGTGCACTGTCTTAGCCTAAGAAAATGAAACTTTAGATTAACCAGTCAGAAACTACTAATTAAGGACTACTAATTAACTTCTAATTAGGGACTTTACCAATCAGAAACCACCAAGCTTTGACTAAGGACTTGCCTTTTAACCAATTTTTCCTTCTCTGGGTTCCCAAATACCTTATAAAAGTATACATACACATGCACACATGTGCGCGCACACACACACACACACACACACACGACTCTTCAGTGAAGCATTGAACAAGTTGCTGCTGGGCACTGCCTGAGTGATAAATCATTCAAATTGACCCTTTACAGTTTCAGTGTGCTTACAGCTCTTTCAGCACTGGAATGAAGGAAATGAGCTGGCCATGGGAGGAGGAAGCAGGGCCCGGGCTGACTGCCACACCCGGGCACCAAAGTTGAGCCCAAGTAGTGCCAGACTGAAGTCAGGTAGGGCTTGAGGGGAGGAGGAAGAAGCTGGGATGAGCTCCTGCCCTGCTGGCACCTGAGCCCACCTGAGCACCTGATCACGGGCCCAGGCTCAGAAATCCCAGTCCTGCTTGGAATAGGTCCTCCAGGGGTCCCGGATACCATCTAAACTCTGAGTGGCTCTGTCCCATCCTGCCATCTTAATTCTCAGCAGCTTCTCTATCACAAGCCTTGGCACTAGTCACAAGAATGACTAGTCACCACATATGCCAGGCGCTTTCCTCTGTCACATCTTCCTGAGTTGTTGCTGGCTAAAAGTTTCAATCCTGTGTTTCTTTACCTCAAAAATACTTTTTTTCTTTGAGGACCAGATCTGACGCCCTTTCCTTTGTAAAGCAAAGGCAGCCCCACGTCTGCACTGCAGTGGTTCTACTGAGGCCCCTCACACTGTATCGTGAACACCCAACTAGCCCCGTGTGGTTTGTTCCACCTGCTCATTTAAGATTTTGTACTTACTCAGCACTTTCTCTGTACCAGTGGCTCTTCTGGCCACTGCTGATGCAAAATTAGACAGAATGGCCCCCTCAAAGAGCTCAGAGTCCCAGTGCAGCACACATACAACAAAGAGAGAAGTAAGTGATACAGTAGTTGGAGGTGCATAAGGCTATAGAGAGGCAATGCATGGAAAGAACCCAAATACATCAGCAGCCATGAAAACCGGCAATGTCTCTGCAGTGAACACACAGAAGCCCTTAGTTTGTGTTCAAGACACCACTCAACTCAAGCTCGATGTTCCTGCTTATGTCCCAACCCTTCCTTGCTCTCCAGGCCACAGCCTGTCTGTGCCCAAGTAGTTTGCATTTAGCTGTTATTTGAACACACCAGCTCTTTTCTGTACTAAGGACAATGCATTTATTGGGCCATTCCTGACAACAGATCTCTGTCTAGATCACTACTGGTCCTAGCTCCTTCCTATACTTTAGCTTCAATGCAGAGAGTCCAAAAACCCTGCAGTGACCACCCGATCAGATTGTCCACTGAATACTTTCTTTTACCTTCTATTGCATCAGTTGCCCTTATCTGGTTCCCTGCTTGTTTACTTGCTTATCCAGTTTTTTCCCCGCTCAATGACAAGCTCCAGGAAACTCCAGTTTCCACCTTTCTATCCCGAGGTCACAGACTAGAATAAACATTTATGGAGAGGACTGGGGTCAGATGTGCTGGGTGTGAGCTTGAGCTCCAATATGTGTCTCCTGTGTGACCTTTGGCAGGTTATTTCACATCTCAATTTCCTAATTTGCCAGCTGGAAATGAGAATACTTTCCCTGAATGGTCAATGTGAGGAGGATGGCACACTGTTCTTCAAGGTTCTAACATACAGATAGATTTGGAACATCGCAGAGGACACTGAGAAGCTGTGGTCAACACCCACTTCTCCTGTGTGCCCCGGAGCAATAGGCTGCCTGCTCCGACCTGAGCCTGCACTGATCACCCACAAAATGGAGGAGGACGAGTGCTCTGGGAACAAATGTCTGTTCCAATCACAAACTCTGAACCAAGTTCCAGCCAGGCTTTCCCAGATATGACAAGTCACCTCTACTCAGGGGCTTCAGTATGGCCTTGAACTCAAACCATTCAGGGAAAGCTGTGGGTAGTTTTTGAACAGAGCTTGGAGATCACACAAGCCTCCTGCTCAGAACACTGTGCAGGAGGCCACATGAGGCCCTGTGGCTTCTCTGTGGCCAATGCAGTGATCACCATGAACTTAACACAGGGTTAACACAGGCAAGTTTATTATTATTTTACAACTCTAGAGGTTAGAAGTCTGCGGTGGAGAGTTGTCCTCTTTGGGAAGATCCTGGAGGAGAATCTGCTCCTTTGCTTTTTCCAGGTTCTAGAAACCACTTGCATTTATTCGCTTGAGGTTCCCTTCTCCATCCTCAAACTTAGAAGCAAAGCATTTCCCAGTCTTCTCTGCATCTTGCCTCCATTTTATGGGCACTTGTGATTATATTGAGCCTCCTGGGTAACCCAGGACACCTAACTTATCACATCTGCAAAGTCCCCTTTGCTGTGGAAGGTGACACGGTCACAGACTCCAGGGATGAGGATGCTGACATCTTTGATGGGTCATTCTTCTGCCTACCATAGGCCCTGAGTAAGATGTGCTGGGTTTGGGGGGACCAGGCTGGAGCTCCGTCTCCTATGTCCCTACCGACTCTGTTCAAAGTAGAACTGAGTACGGGCTGAGGGCTTGCTCTCCTTGGAGAGTCTTATGGGCTGCTGGGGCTCATCTGGGCCACACAGGAACCAGCCAGGGCAGGCAGCAGCCTCGAGCCTGAAAGCAGAGTCCAAGCTGCTCTGGAAGAAGGTAAAGCGGGTGGCCTGATCACCTCCCTTGTACAGATCCTCAATGTTCACATCCTGTGGGAGAAGGTGCTGGCTGCAGCATGAGTCTGCTGAGCAGCATGCCAACCCTAGAGGCCTCCAAGGCATAACCAAAGAGAACTCAACAGGGCAGGGCTTTACCCACAGATATGCTTTCTTCAGGTTCCACAAAGAAGAAGGCTTGGTGTAGATACCGTGGGTGGAAACATGAGGCAGGGGGACATATGGCCCTGGCCACAAACCCACAGATGGGTGCAAGATGGCCAAGAAACCAAAGGATAGCACTTTCCAGAATGTGGCAGGGTTTCTCACCTCTAGCTGTAGGGAAGGCCCATCTCGCCTCTCCACACAGGCCAGACAGCGACTTCCTCCCTGGATTCCTAGAAAGATGGGAACTTTGGTGCGATCCAGACCTCTGTTAGGAAGTACGCAGATCTTCTCTAGGAGGAAAAAGATGAAAAGGCGAGAGATAAATAGAGTCTCAGTTGCAGGCTCTTGGGAAGTGAGGGGTGAACAGGAAGCAAGAGGCCTTGGGCATACCTGGCCCAGCCTGGCCCCTGCCTACAGGCTGCAGAGACTAAGACTCCACAGAGCTCAGGCCTCCTCACTAGGACAGGCTGAAACTAATGCCTATATCCTCTCATTGTCACAGGACAACAGCCAACACTCTGAGGGAGAGAGTAGGGAGAGGGCACAGTGTGGGGAGAAGCTGGAGCAGGGTCTCTCAAAGTCACCTGCATTGCAGTTGTCTGCATCGGGATCTCCCACCAGGAGCCGGTCGTCTCTTATGTACAGAACCTTCTGATCAGCATCTCTGACTCTGAAAGAGTGACAGGACCAATAGCCTGCTGCCCTAGATCATTGCCAAATCCCAACCATTATAGCCCCATGTCATAAACCATGACACTGGCCTTTTCTCTTTTTCATGGGTGGGGAGAGGAACCCCATGCCCCCAGGATGTTTATTTTTTTCAATAAAGAAATTAATTGTGTATACAATAAAGAGCAATTTACTTTTCAGGCCTTCTAAAGACTTTACAGGAGAGAATTCACAAATTAAAAAAAAATTCCCAGCATTCTTTCTCATTGAAGGTATCCAACATGGCTACCGCCCACTCAGGGCAGGGCAGGGCAGGGCAGGGGTGTGCTCTGGTTGGGCCAAATACAGGATGTCCCGAGACAGCCAATCACAAGAGGTGTCTGTGGTATTAATGACCAGCCTGAGAGGGTAAATATGTGCTGGGAAGCTGGGAGAAACCATGGTGAGCACGTAGACAATGAAAATCACGCAGCTTATGAGGTCAGTTGCTAGGTTAGTTTCAAAGATAACCATCAACTGCTCTCAGGGCCTGAGGAGCTCTCACCCTTTGAGGCTGAACCCTTGGACCAATGCCACCACCTCCAGGAAATTTTTCTCTCTTGGCAATTGCTAGTTATAATACCTTTACTAATGACTTTGTGTTTCTGGCAGGTTTGCTAAGCTTGCCAACTGTCATGCTCCCTCAAGTCCTAGCAGCCTGGATTTAACAACTCATCTGCCAGCAGTGCCCTTTTTGGAGACAAGCACATTATAGCAAAGTATGACTCTCATATGAGGCCAAATGCAAACAAAAGCTGGAATCCTGGTCTGGGAATAAATGCCACAGGCCCCATCAAGCTATTGTCATTGAGACTGAGGATTATCTCTGGGTTTCTGAGAGGCCAAACAGAGCGCCAGTGCAGAGGACAGGGAGTCTGGCCTCTGGCTCTGCCTTTTGGTAGCTGTGCTACATGGAAGAAGTTCCTTAACTTTTTTGAGCCTCTCTTTCCAGGCCTGTAAAATGGAGTTAGTCATGCTCCTAGCACAGATATCTTGGGACGGAGGTAAGTGTTAGAATGACGGGTGTTTGGAGACACTCAGGAAAGAGAGCTATTGTTATTGCACTGGTGGCAAAGCACAATTATAGGTCATTTTAGACTTCCACAGAGAGAAGGAGCCTCAGTCCTCTGACTTAGCTTTGTTCCTTCTTCCCGCATGACCCTTAGCCCCCTGTTTGGGAAAGTGGGGTCATACCAGGTGACTTACATGTAATATCTTGCCATGGGGAGTGAGCACATTCCTGTAATCAGGAGTGTCTTGTCCTCACTAAGGCAAAGGAGAAAAAGGCTGTTAGAGAAGGCAGATAGATGGAGCAGGGGATGGATGCACCGGGGCTCAACATTACCCAATTACAGCATGTAAAAACCAGTCACTTATAATTAGACTGTCAGAATCCACCAGTCTCCCTGCCCATCAAACTCCCAGCAGCTCTGCTTCTCCCTCACTGGGGAGCAAGTGAAGCCTGAAGGAATATGAGCCTGGAACATGTTTCCTGCTTCTGGCTCTGGAAAACTGGAGGACAGGTCCCCCAAATAGTGTAAGCAGAACGCCTTCCTGCCTGAAAGCAGAGAAGGCTTTGCTCCAGTCTCACAGTTTTGAGGATAAACTCAGGGAAGTTCCAGTCCCATTCCAAGCCAGGCCCAAAGGCTGCCCCGCTGCTGTCCTCTTCGCTAGTAAAGAGTTAGCTGTGCAGAGCCCAGAGTAGGGGGGAGAACAGCATTTCTAGGAGGAACCAATGGGGTCTCCCTGCAGAGTTAGGAAGGGTCATTTCCTGAGACGGAATCACTTTGCAGAGACTGCAAAGGAGAACCTGTCCACACACTCCAGGTCTATTCCAGGTAGCAAACAAGACAGGCGTCGGGTACAGAGACTTGTGTTTCTCAGAGTAAACAATCTAACATGAAGAGAGTATCCTTATGGAAACTCCAGGCCACAAAGCTTCACTAGACTGCGCTACTTCCAGGTGGATTATCCTAACCCAGAGCTCTTCCCTGAAATGATTCCCCCTTCAGAGAAGCCAGTGTGGAGTGTTGTGTGGAGAGAAATCCAAACCAGTTAGTCAAAAAAACAACTGAAAAGCCAACGTAAGAATGAGTACAGAATAGATCTAATTCTTATCAAGTTAAGAAATGGAAAAAGAGAAAATGTATAAGAAAGCAGAAAATAAGAGATAGGAAGAGAAGAAAGGAGGGAAGGAGGACAGAGGGGGAAGGAATATGACTCTTCGGGGGACAGGTAAGGAGTAATGGGTTGATACTGAGCACTGGGATTGTGGCCTGGGTATTAAAGGAGACGGGGCTCTAGCCAAGGAGGCTTTAGCACAGGACCTGCCACTTCCATCTTGGGCATGTCGTTTTGTGCACCTGGGCCGTGAAGCAGCTCCAGAGTCGGTGAGCATGAAAGGCAACAGGGCACCAACAGAAGGGCATGAGTGGGAGTTAATTCTATAAATCAATTCTGATATTGTCCATATACTTTGTGACTGCATGAGTTGCTCTTATTCTAAGGAAAAATAGTGGACTTCCCTACATTTAGAGATGTCCACTGCATTACTTTTTAATAATACAGTGATGTTAGAAACAACTTGAATGTCAAATAGCTAATTGATTTTCAAAGTATATGCAATTCAGGAAATAAGAAGCATGCGTATATTAAGATGATATTATAGAACATTTTATGACAAAAATTTCTCAAGGAAAATGAAAGCTGTAAATAGGTATGTTATAACCCCACTTAAACCCACATATATCAGAAGACACATACACGTATATGGAAGCAGACTGCTAGGCTATGGCACCTGTTTATGGCCAACAGGATTAAGAGTGACATTTTAACATTCTTAACCCTTCTCAGGATGAATCTTAATTTCTCTTGTTACATAAAATAAATTTTAAGTCTAAAACCATGAAAATGTTCCATTTGACCATTGGCTCCCACGCTTTGCCCATCTGAACCCCTAGAAAACTCTTTAAATGTTGTTTCTTGGGCTGAAGTTTCTGATTCCATGATGAGACAGGTGCAGGCATCAGTAGGCTAAGTTTTACTCATTCACAAACACAGGCTGCTTCCCAAGGTCTGGAAACTGGACTGAGACTTTGCACATCAAACATGCACCTAGATGATGCTAATGCTGCTGGTACCCAAGTCACACTCTGAGTAGCAGAAGAGGAGCTGGTCCCCTGGACTACGTAGTCCAGTGACCGTAGCACAAGCTCATGTGATGCTTTGCCTCTAGGCCAAATGTTTGGGGTTCTCTTGGTTGTAGCAGCAGAAGCATGAGCAGCCTGGAAGCTCGCAGAGACCCAGGAGGGGCAGATGAGTAGAGAGCTCAGTGTGAAACCAAGCTGGGCTGGTGGACAGATGGGTCCCAGCCTTGGTGAGTGTGGGCCTGAGGAACTAGCAGAAATTCAGTGGTGATGTGCCACTCAGGTACCAGCAGCATTAGCATCATCTAGGTGCATGTTTGATGTGCAAAATCTCAGTTCAATTTCCAGACCTTGGGAAGCAGCCTGTGTTCAAAAACTTTATCATAGCACAGCCAAGCTTCCAATGTCTCTAAACAATCTCATGTCAGCCCCACCCCCACCCTGGGTTCTGGTTTGACTGTGATAGAACGAGCAATGAGAGGCTGGAATCCTGTTGCTAGCCATCTTCCAAGATCCTTCCCAATGGCAACCCCCGCTCCCCAAATCCTTCCCTTCTGCATTGGTCCTGAATGATTTTCCACTGGACTTTGGCCTGTTGCTCTCTTTCCTTGCTCTAACTTCTTCTTAGATATGGCTTCTGGCTATCTCAGACCTCCTTGGATCAAATACCACCAACAAACAGCCCTGGACTTTCCCCCTCTTCTTTTGCACATAGCACTTGTCCTATATTCTCCCCATCATCCTATGCATTATCTCTGTGGCTGTTCTCTCCAAGACTTGACATTAACTTGGGTATCCACTTGCCTGGAGCCAAAACCAAAATCTTTTGGTTCCTTGGTCATTTGGTCATTATCTCCCTGAAGCTCTTCACGCTGATCAACTGACTCCACACCTCTCCTTCCCTCTGCCTCAGGCCCCCTGTATTCTCCCTCTTTCTGGGACTGTCTGTAAGACAGACAGGAGGGGCAGAGAAAGTTCTAAGCACTTAATATTTCATGTCCCATAGACATACAGTTGATCAGTCCCTATACCAGCAATTGTCAAGTTGGTCTAATCCTCCCAAACCCAGCCTGAGAATCATACTTTATCCCTGGCAGTCTACAGGACATCGTCTCTATACCAACCAAATATATCTAATTAATTATTCTCCATCCCTTTAAATCCACTTGTCCCTCTCAATTCCATTTTTCTCTCCTTTATAATATTTTTTTGTCATAAGTTCAAAACCTGAGATGCATTGAAAATCCCTCCCATTTCCCCCTGATTTTGTCTGCTCTGTCACTTTGTGTTCTTAATCATCCTTCCAAGGGTGCTCATTTTCTGTTTTTCTACCTTCAGTTCAACCCACCTATGTGAAGCACCTGGAACTCGTTTTCTAGGTTATTTGTCCACCGCATCTCAGCCTCATTTCAGAGCCTGAAAACAGTCCATTTTGCCACCATCTGGTTCTGATCTATCACAGTATCTTACTTCTCTGTGGACACGAAGTCACTTCTTCAGGCAACAGAACTCCTTTTCCATTTTCTCACTGGGCATGGTAAGCATTGTCTTTGATTTCTTTGTTTCAAAATTCATCTCTCCATATCACTGTCTTTTCAGTTCTCTCAGTATTCAGATAACCGAACATATATCAACAAACATAAATTCAGTATTCTAGTTCTTCCCAATTAAATGATGGCTCAGAGTAAGAATTCAGACATCCAAAGTCAAGTCACTTAACTTCCAAACCTCAGGACTGACCTCTATAAATTGAAAAGATTAGATTATGTGGCTGTTAAAGTTCTTTCTAGGTCATACTATCTATGATTCCATGACTCAGAGTTTAATGAATTCTTTCTTTACTACTGTCACACTATTTTGATATTAAGTTTTACTGTATTCCTTATTGTTACACATTAAGATATTTATTTTCCTTATAAAATTTGGTATGATCTTGAAGTCTTAACACATAGATTAGACCTCATTTGACTCTCTCTCTCTCTCTAGCCACCTGAACACACATATCTATTTATAAGCAAAAACAGGAATTCACACAGGATACATGAATGCCAAGACCGGACTCTAGACTTAGTTATGCTATCAGTTTTTTGCTACTGATTTTTTCTTTTTTTTGCCTTTTGTTCCAGGGCCTTCAATTTACATGCAAATGGAATATTGGGCAAGGTCATTGTTTTACAAAACTTTAAAGTTTTGCAATGAGAATTTTACAAAGAGACCTAATACATGTAAAACAAATAAAGGAACCAGCTCTTGCAGACCTGGAAATGTGGAACCTTGCTGGTATTCCTCTTCTCTAAAGCTGGCACTCAGCATTTTGAAGGATTTCCAACCTCTACCAAGTACTTCCTGAATTTTATTGGCCTAAGTACTTTCTGAGATTACGTTCTAAAATCTGTAGTCCTAAATACTTTAAAATTTCAATTTGACTTGTCCTGTACTTTTCCTAAAATCCCTCTATTCTCTCCTAGATTTGTTGAACACCACACCATGTTCTGTAAAGGGCATTCCTTGTTGCCTAGACAAATTTTTTTGGAGGAACTAAAGAGCATTTCCAAGATATTGGTAGAAAGGAGAAGGAAGGACATTAAGACAGAGCAAGAGAAGGAGAGTATTACCTGTGCACAACTGACCTGAAAATCCTGGGTGCCTGGAACTCTGATGCCTGGAACCTCCAAGTGATTTCTCAAGGGCATACCCACTGTTTTTATACTATCTGGTCTGGGTGGGTCAGGCCTACAGTGATCTCTGTAACTGGCTACAGGATAGGGAGGAAGAATAGCCCAGAATTTCACAATGTCTTCAACACAGTATGGATAATAAGAAGGTAGGGAGCTTAATGAGTGTTTGTTGAAGGAAGAGAGAGTCACCTATAAAGCTTTGACAGAGTCTAGACACTGAGCCCACTCTGTAGCTACTGTCATTGACATTTATTAATGGTTTGGCAGCCAGAAAAATAGTACGGGAATCAGACATCTCCAAGGCCTATAGGTCTCTTTCCAAGACTTAGAGAAATAGTGAATCCAAGAAAGAGTAACTGAAGGGGTCAAGGACAGAATAAGCTCTCGTGCTGGGCCAGAGCTCCAAAATGAAAGCAGGGGCTGACAGATTGTGAGGATGGCTCTGTTTGAAAAGATGAGAGGAAAGGCTGTTCTTCAATATATTTAATGAGTTGGTGCAAGCTGGCTAAGACAGAGCCTTTAAGGAACCCAGCTGCAGAAGATATTAACCTGATGTTCACCCTGGAACTGAGTAGGTGCCATGTGTCTTCAACTGCTAGAGACTCTGCAGTGTGAACAGGACAAGGCTAACAGATATCAGTTCTTTAACTGATATTACCCCTCTCATCCAATCACTGTCCAAATATCAACCCATCTACCCAGCCGTTTGTTCGTGCATCCTCTCATTCACCTGACCAATCATCCATTCATTCTTCACACCTCTGGCCATCTCCCCCTTTGTCTGCTTGTCCATCCATCCATCCACTCACCCATCCATGTACCTATTACAGGGGAGAAAAGCTTGGGCATAATGTTCTCTGGAAACAGTCTTATTTAATTCTCTGTCTCAGTTCTTTTATAAAGTTCCACAAAGGGTTTGATGAAGAAGTGAGAGGGGTCATCCTGAGACCCAGGTACCTATCGTATGAGAAATGGAAAAAAAAAAAAGATAGGAATGAGACCAAATTTTTGTTTTCTAAGGCAAATGCTCATTCCTCTTCCATTCTCATCCTTCTGTGGGAAGGGCCAAAGAGTATGGTGTTAATATTTACACTTCTATGAGACAAAAACATACACAGTACACAGTCTCTGTTGTTAAGTAGCTAGAATTCAGCTAGGGAGATAAGTCATAAACATTTAAAAGATAACTTAAAATACTAGACTTTCTAAGTTGTGGGTCAAGAACATATTGGTAACAATAGCAGCAAAGAAACTGGTTGGGTTAAAAAAAGAATGAAATGACCATAGACATGACATTGTCTTCCTCACAATGGAGACATCTGGGCTGTCATTCCTGAAAAATAGATTGATCAAGCTTTTCCTGAATATCTACAAGTCATAGACAACATGAGCTTCTTCTTTCTTTCTTATTCTCACCCCCACTCCCTCTTTCTGTGGCACTGGAGAGTAAACTGAGGGCCTTTGCACTGAATTATATTCCCTGCCCTTTTCAGTTCTTATTTTGAGATGACAAGTTGCTCAAGCTCATCTCAAACTTGCAATCCTCATACTTCAAAACCTGTAGTAGCTGGGAATACAGGTATGCACCTTCATACCCACCCCTCACAACCCCATGAAGCAGAACCAGTAATGATGTGGTCTCTGAATAATTTTTAGGATCATTCAGAAAAGTAGTTCCCTCATAATTTCTGCCCTTTGGCTCAAGTGGCTTCTGAAATTAAACAGAACAAGCATGTTCTTATGTTGTTCTTCTTGAAAAGCCACTCAGAGCCAGGAAGGTTCCACTTTTATTACTTCTTCCAGGAAAAGATTTCTGGTGCCTTTGCCTCCTCTCTTATGACCTGGTATCAGGGGATTCTTTGCTCCTTTATGCCCACAACTGGCACAAAGCTTGCATGAGAGAACACAGTGCTGCTATAAAAATATGCTGAGGCCTGTGTTATACCAAAATTTCAGAAATCTAAATCTAGGCCATTTTCACTTGAGCAGCCATGATTTCAGGGTCTCTCAGTCAATATTCCCGAAGGAATACTCTCCCCTTTCCCATAAACTGAAGTCAATTCATGCAGACTAAAGCCCTTTAGAACTCTGTCATCCTATAAATAATGAAGGAATCATTTTAGGCTTAGAGAGAAGAAATTCTACCTCAAGAACGAGTTAGAATTTGAACTATTTCTTTAAGGGTGTAGTGGGTGGAAGGGAGTGAGAGGAGGAAAATTCCAGGGTGCAGAGTTTCCACATTCTATACTCAGTGGTTTCCAATTACTTGTCAAGCATTATGCCAGGTGCTTAGAATCAGACAGGTACAGCTCCAAGCTTAAGGTCATTGCTGGGGGCCAGGATTCTAAGACAACTTACTACAAGTCAAGAGGTGCCAGAGCAGATGGCCAGAGATCTCAACTTCAAAACCTTCTCAAAGGCCATGATCTCTTATATTGAAAACTAGGGAATTTCTTTAGGCAGAGAGGACAGATGAGAGAGCCCCATAAGACTGTGCCAAGTGTGGACAGAGACTATGAAGAGGGTGTGCAGAAGCATAGCTGGCACTTATGACCCATGCTCTCTACAGCCTTGAGAGGCCTGTCATGTGGACCTCAGCTGCATCTGGGCTGCAGCTCCTGAGGCCCATCATTGGGCCTCCTCCTTCCTCTGTAGACTCCGAACAAGTCAGGCTAGTCTGATAGATGAGCTATAGGTGGAACACCAGGAATGAGCCCTCTCTGGCTTCTGCTTCGGCCTCCAGGGTTTAGGTGAGCACACTAAAGACAGATCATGGCACGTAGAACTAGAAGGGCACAGGTAGCCAAGGGCATTATAAACCTTGTGCAAGCAGAATACCTAACAACTTTAGCATGTTCCACTCTTAAATAGAATATTTGGGTTAATACTGGTGCAGTACTCATTTTGAGAAGGAAAACATCAGGGAATATTGCAATCATAATAAAGTAAGCACACTGGTTTCTTCTTCCTCGGCTATTAATTACCTACAGCTTCACAAGGTTGCTCAGAAGGTTATTTAGAGACCACACTCATTGATTAGCCACCATGGTTTCTGAGGGGAAGGAATCTGAAGCTGCCTGGCTGGGTGTTGCTCTCTGACAAGCTGGCTGCAGTTGCCAAAGCCCTGACAGAGGTGGAGGCCCAATATGCAGCAAATGGTAAAAGATATCCACTCTCACTACCTGGGTCTCTCTGGGGCTACTCCTACCATGGAAACTGAGTTCCCTCCAAGTGAGTCGGGGAGAGAAGTAGAAATGGAGAAGCCACAGTGTTTGTTACAACCTAACCTCGTAAGTGGCCCTGTTCCACTGGTCACAGAGATACCTCCAGGTCCCATGGGGGAGGGAATTCATATTGATCTGAGCACCAGTAAGTGGGGATCATCACCAATTCCCTTAGTTTTCTGGGCCACCATAGCCAATTACCACACACTTATTGGCTGAAAACTACAATTTATTCTCTCACAACTCAGGAAACCAGAAGTCCAAAGTCAAGGTACAGGCCTGTTCTTCCCATGAAGGCTCTAGAAAGAATTCATCCTTGCTTCTGGTGTTTATCACAGTCCTCAGTGTCCCTTCATTTATGGCAGTGTAACTCCAACCTCTGCTTTTGTCTTCATGTAGGCTTCTTTCCTGTGCCTCCTCCGTGTCTCTGTGTCCTCTTCTGTCCAAAAGGACACTGACTATGTGGGACATAGGTCCACTCTAACCCAGTATGTCTCAGTCTAATTGCATCCAGAAAACCCCTATCTCCAAGTTGTGTCCAGTCAGAGGTTCCAGGAAGGACAAGAATTTGGGAAGGCCACCTCTCAGTGAGTCTAGCAGATCCTGGATCTCACAGGATCTCCAGGATCTCCCCTGGAACCCTAGGGGAGGCTGTGACCATTCCTGGTCAAAGCGTGAAAATTATATTTGCTTTTGTTTGGTTGGTTTTCACTTTTCTAGAAGTCTCTCACTCACACAATTCCAGCTCCACAAATCCATCATTTTCTTTTCTGTGATCCCTCTACCAGTCTCTGCCTCTGACACCTGGACTAGTCACGTTCAATTCAGTTTGCATTTCACTCTAGAGAGGTGACACTGAAGATGGTTAGAAATTATGTCTGCTCTGCTTACCTCAGTATTAATTTCCTTTCTGATTATTGCCTATGTAATCCATTTTCATTATAGAAAAAATAAGACATAAATAAAAAGAACAAAAAAACCCTAATCTATAATCTCCCACCCAAACATTACTGCAATTGATGTACAGTTTTCTAGTGTATTTTTATGAATAAATACACCAATAGATGCTTCTCTAAAGCTTAAAATAAAATTTTAAGATGCATTACTCTGTAACATGATCTTCTCACTTAATGTATCATAAACATCTTTTCACTGGAGTAGACACTAGTATCTGAGATTTTCCTCATGCTTGGAATTTCAAAAAGGGATGGCACGCTTGCCTGTCTTCTGACTTCTGAACTGGAACCATTTTCCCTGACACCACTACCCTCTTTTCCCATGGGTAGAGGGTGGGAAAGAGATGGAGGTGGCCGAAGATGATAGCAGAGGTAAAGGTGTCCTTAACTCCATGACTTCCTCCCTTCCCTGCAGAGGGGATGATGGGAAACCCAGCTGGAATCCAGGCATTGAGTCAGGTACCATTCAGTGTGAAGGATTCCCACCCCACCTTCTGTTAGTCTTAATGTTGCCCCTAGTTTGCCCATGTGGTCTTTACAGGTTTCCTATCAGTAGTACCACCCAGGGGAAGAAACCTATGGACTGACCCTTAAATTGCAGAAAAATTTTCCAAAACACCAGGCCAGCAAAGAGATACGCTCTGTGTCTTCTTAGGAGTCCCAAGAGCAGGAGTTGGGGGTCACCACCTGTGAGGTCCCTCCTGTACCCCACTGACCCAGCCCCAGACCTTCCTGAGCAGTCCTCTGCTCAGGAAGTCTCGGGGTTCACGTGCTCTAATCACACTGCTGGAAGTAGAAGTCCACGATGGGGGCATCCCAGGGAGCATCAATGGGGATCTGGGAGAGTCTGACAGGCTGGTCAGCTTCAGGCACTGTACAGAGGAACCAGCCAGGGTAGGCGGCTGACTCAAAGCTGGAGGTGAGCCCCAGATCCTGGCGGTAGAAGGTGAAGCGCTTGGACTCCTGGGTGCCGAGGTAGAGCTCCATGATGTTCACTGGCTGCCATTAGAAGGGCAGGTGAGGGCAGATGCAGGGACAGCCAAACCACTGGGCTGGGCAATGGGCAGGGGCAAGGCTTGGGGAGGAGGCAGTGCTTGGTGGTACCTTCAGGGGTATCCCTAGTGCCAAAGTGCACTGTATCCAACCTGTTTGTTCTGCATCTGGGGGCTTGACATGGTGAGGATGCCCCAGTAGGACTCACCTCTAGTTTCAGAATGGGCTCCTCCCCTGTCCCACATGAGAGGCACTGGCTTCCTGCTCTGCACCTGGGGGCTTGGTATGGCAAGGATGCCCCAGGAGGACTCACCTCTAGCTTCAGAGTGGGCTCCTCCCCTGTCCCACATGACAGGCACTGGCTTCCTCCCTGAACTCCCAGGATGACTGGGGATAGCCTGGCATCCAGCCACCGATTCGGGACAACACTGATCTCTTCACCTACAGAAAAGAAGCAAAGTTCAGGGGCCCTGGATACCCTTCTGTCTACTCTGCCCCACACTCTGGACTCTGGCTGCAGGAGCAATGTGAGATCCTAGAGCCCACTTGGGCAGAAGGGAAACCTCTGAGTGCTGTCACATGGTGAGACTATCCTCCTGCTTTCAGGCCTAGACATCAAGGCACAGAAACACATACTGCCCCACCCACCGCAACCCTCCATTCAGGACCCACTCCTCAAATCCCCAGGTCTTCTCTAAATTCAGTGACCCCTTCCTCACTAACACCTTCATAACTGCCTCCGGCCCCCAGGCCTCTTTTCCAGAATTTCTTTTGATGAGCTTCTCATGAGAGCTGTTTGGGATCTTTCTACCCCCATGAGATGTCCAAGAGCAGAAGCAGGTTTCATTCTCTGTCCACCCCTCATCACTCCCACACACCCAAACACAGATGTGTATGCACACTCATTGTACATCTACACACATGCAATACACATATAAACACATGTAGACACATAAAGACACAACTATCCACCTATGTATACACACAGACACACGTGTGTACAATGGTCACACACATACACACATAAGCATAACACATATACACACTTTTCAAACAATATACTCACACACGTACACACGTGCATACCAGCACACAGAATGCAGCAGAGGGGTTTGCTGCCCTGGTACCCCATAAAGATTCCCAGGTGAGCAGGGGAGGCACTATTGTGAAAAGATCGGACATCCTGTGTGGGTCCAGTAAATCAGCATGTCGCACAGCACCACCTGGTGTCAGTCCCACCACTCTGGGTTACTGAGAACCTTCAGAGAGCAGAGGGGAAATGGGTGAGGGGAGAAAAGTCCATCCCCCAAGGGAATAGAACTCAGCACCCACTCCCTGGGAAATGGAATTTCTGAGCTGGTCTCCCTGAAAGGGAAGGACAAGCCACTTATCCTGGGAACATTCTCTCAGCCGAGGCTTCAGGGAGCACAGCACTCAGGTTGTCACTTTGCTGGAAGCCTGGAGTACAGCACCCAGGCCAACATGGCAGCTCTGGGTCAGCATATGGAGGCTGGTTTTCATGACTCAAGGTCTCTAATGGCCCCTCCGCACAGAGGGTAGAGACCTTGCTTTGCCACCAACCTTTAATGATCTTCCCAGTGTAGAGCCCTCCAGCGAAAAGCTGGTTATTATGTAGATAAAGCACTTTCAGGGCTGAATCCTTCATTCTGAAACAGGAAAAAAAGGAGATTTCACTGAGGAAGAGATGAATGCTCCAGTTTGCCCTGGCTCCAGAGCCCTCCAGCCTCAAGCCTGGCTTATACCCTGTGAATGGGATGACCCCACAACCTCCTCTACTTCTGGTGTTTGTGTCTTCTCTCTGTCTTTTCTGTCTTAAGGAATCACTCCTTTTTCTCTGCCAGAGAGAGATTGTGAGTGGAAGCCCAGAACTCTGACACCATTGCTGCTGCTAACAACAGACAATCACTCTCCTGCTCAGATCCCGAGTCTCCTCATTGCTAACCAGGGCCTGGTTAAAATCCTATTCCTCAGTTATTACTGAAGACTTCAAGATACATTCATTTACTTCTTCATCTATGCTAAGTAAGGAATTTCTTTAAGTATAAAATTATTTTGCTTTTCAGAGTTATTTCTCATGTTTGATCTCTATTGCTTTTCTGAAACCCTGTGAGGTAAAAACCCCACACCCAGTGGGTTTCTCCAGGTGTGAGAAGTCTGGCCCACATGATGGAACAACATACCTTGGTTAGTGTGCTGAGTTGTGATGTGGACCTTCTACAAGAGGTCACACAAAGCAGCATTTCCTACATGTGCTTTATCAGAGAACTCCTCATCCAAAGTATCTCACAGAGGTGAGTTCCATAGAACACACTTTGAAAAATGCTACAGTATCATCCCTTGGTGTCCAAGGGAAGATTGGTTCCAAGACTCTTACAGATACCAAAACCCACAGATGCAGAACTTCTTTATATAAACTGCCATAGTATTGGCAAAGAACCTACATATATGTTCTCTTATGCTTTACAGCATGTTAAGATTACTTATTGTTACTGAATCTCATGTAAATGCTCTGTGGTTGTTACACTGCATTGTCTAGAGAATGATGGCAGAAAGATGTCTGACCACATTAAGTGCAGATGCAATGGTTTTAATATTCTCAGTCCACAAATGGTTGAATGTGAGGACACAAACAGCTGACGATATTATTCTTAGTTCAGACAGGATCATTCTTACCCCTTGCTGTAAAGTACAGAGCACAGCCCTGTGCCTGGCTCAATATGTACTAAAGGCACGAATGGACAGACAGACTAATGTTTCTGTTTTATTCTCCCCTTCTACCTCCTTTCTGCACAAAGGTAGCAGGGAGAAAGTGACATGGAGGCTGATGTCCATAGGAGACAACAGCAAAGCTCTGAGGGAAGCTCCTGACTTCTGTCTTCAATAAGGATAGACCAGGCTTCAGCTCTAGACTGGGTAGGTCACAGTCCCCCTTAGCATCGGGGAACCCTGTGAGGTGGTCTGTCTTATCCCACCTCAATCTGAAGAAGGCTAGAAGAGCCCTCAAGGCAGTTGGATGATGGTTCCCACTTCCAAGCTGGCTGCTCCACCTGTGTGAGTCCCAGTGAGCACCTGAAGCTCCTCCCTTCTCCTTCACAAGCTGGACAACAAGTCTACCTGAACTCACTTTCCCCAGAGGACACTACCAAATCAGAGGCCCCGACAACTCACCGGAAGCACAGTGCCCCACTCAGGACCATCTTGAGTTCTGCAGTGTATAGATGCCCCTAGTTTGAATAAAGAGCCAGAGATTTAAGTAGAGAAGATGTCGAGCTTTCAGGGCCCTAGAAAGTCAGTAGGGTCTTCAGCCTCTTAAATGAGAACAGCCTACATCAAGCAGGAGATTGTGGAACTGGGGCTCAGGAGAGAGTCCTAGGCTTGTCAGTGCCTCCCCAAATACCTCCAAATGCTCCTTGTCTTGGTAGAAGTCCAGGTGTCTGCCTGCTCCTCCAAAGATGCATCGGTCTTTTAAGGAACCAGGGAGGCACCCTGAAACTCACCATGCAGGGAGGAGCACAGTTACCCAGCTTGATTTTACACCACCCTAAGCCTCCAGAGATGCCTACTACTGCTCATTATCTGTCTCAGGGAAGGGGAAGGAGACTCTGGAGAAAACCCCCTCCCCCACCAGGAATTCTGGATAACTTCTTTGGGGTTTTGCAGCTCTCAAGAACATTCAGCTCCTGGTGCTCCAGGAAAGCAGACTTTAGTCCAACTTTTTCCTTCTTCCCTGTCTCTCTCTTCCTTCCTTCAGTTCCTCTTTCCTCCCTGGCTTTGCTCAGCCTGTAGGAGACAGTGGTGGCTGGTTAGGAGAGGTATAGACTACAGACTCATTGTAGAAAAACCTGAAAATCCAGAAGAGTGAGAAAGAACATTGAAGTATCTTTTGGGAAAGGACTATCCAAACATCAATGACAACACTTTTCTGCTTGCGCACATATAAATATGGACAGCTTTTCTGTTGTTAGCATCATAGAAACCAGTTCTTTTTCCCGCTTTTTATGTAGCAAAATAGTAGACTCTCTTCCCATGGCAAATACAAATGTGCACATGTGACATTATTATGGCAGATAAGATAGACACAAATTAATAGGAAGTCAGATATGGACAGGCCCTTGAGAGAGTAAATGCAAAAGATGAAAACATACCAAAACAGTGGCTAGACGCACATTCACTGAAGGCCAGACCTCAAGATAAAGATACAACGACCAGGGCTACATGAGGAAAAACAATAACTTGAGATTGTACTGTTAATGACACCACTTAGTCCATTAAAGTCCAGATAGATGTCAGTCACCCAAGTATGTGACTGGAGCATCCAGACCCATCCTTTCCCCAAAATGCTTTTCTTCTTTCCATGTAATCTTTCTACAAAATTTGCAATTGGCCAATATTAGCAAAGCAGCTGTACTTGCAATCCTACAGGTTGATTGTGGTTTGTACTATGTTGTACTCAAACTATGACTTTGCTCTACAAATCACCCCTGACAAAGGGCCTCAGCAGCAACCCATTTTCAGAACCCCTCCTATCTCTCTCAATAAAACTTTCCTACTGTGAGTCTTCATTGTTCCTTGAAATTCATTCTTCAGTTTTGGGGATGTGAATTTGATATATCTGACATCTAGCCTGTTGAGAGTTACATGTTAACTATATAGTGTTTGATTGTAACATTGTTTATTTACAGCTATCCATTATTGGTTCTCTATAATGTTTTTGGTTTATTTGTTTTTGCTGTTGATCTGTTGTTAAAGTATCTATGATTCTGTAATTGCTCTTTCTTATATATCTAAAACTGGTGAAATTATGCCTCTACAAGCTCTCTGTGATGAATCTAAATTAAAGAGAAAAAATAAAAACAAAGTGAAAGTTATGGACCAGTGCAAAACAACTCACATCTTGAGTATTCATGATAGCTACTGTTAAAGTGGACATTTCAAAAACAAGATATTCAGACGTACAGGCCTGAAAGTCCTAAAAGGGATAAAGAATATATAAAATATCATTTTCTTCATAAAAATTAAAAACTATTTACAAAATGTAGCTAATGGGGTAGACCTCTTTGTGAAAAATAAATTTAATTTAGAAGCTGCATTATGCAAAATTATTAAATGACCTATAAATTGAGCAAATAGAAACAATATTGATACAGTCGGAAAACAAATTTTGAAGAGTTAGCCTGTAAGCAGTGGGGTTTTTTTGGTTTTGGGGTTTTTTGGAGGCAGGGGTTCAGACAGGGTCTTGGTTTTTAGTTCAGGCTCACTATGTAGCCCAGGCAAGCCTTGAACTCACAGCAATCCTCCTGCCTCTCCCTCCCAAGTGCTGGAATTACAGGCGTGAGCCATCATGTGCAGCACTGGGATGTGTGGTACTGATTGCTGATGGGTGTAAGTCACCACACCTGGCATTGCAGTGTGTTGTTACTAGGAATTGAACTCAGGACCTTGCGCTTACAAGATAGATGCCAGAACTACTGAGCTAAATCCTCGATCTAGCAAAGTGGTTTTAAGCAAAATGGTTTTGAGCAAACATGTTCTCAATCTGCAAAGTGATTATAGGAAAACTGAATATTGTTTGCACTTCTTAGAACCCCAAATATCATCTTCCCTGGCTGATGTTCCTGAAGCTCTCCTTCTGTGAATGTGCTTGTGTACCTTCTAGACATTGCTATGGAGTCAGGAAATCTCTCTCCATGCTTCATCCAACAGACAATGACAACTGCACATGACTATACCAGGCCCAGAAGTCATTCCACTAGCTGAGACTATTTCTGCTGATGTTGCTTATAAACTGGGCTGAAGTCAGGATCCACACAGGATGATGAGTGGAGAGATGTAGGAATGAGCAAAGAAAACAGTGAGAAGAATAACACAAACTTTTAAGAAAATCTCTCTACACTTGAAAATAAGAGAAAATGTAGGCAGTGTAATCTCCCAATGCCGCCAACAATTATTTGTCTCCAGAACAGATTTATCGGTTTAACTTTCTAATTCCTATTGACTAGGTCCCAATCTATCCTTATAATTTGAAAGTTTCCATAAAAATTTGTGCGGAAATTCAATCCCCATTGTGAGGATTAAGAGATGGTTAAATTATGAAGGCAGGTGATGTACTGATCCATTATGTATCACTTTATGAATGATTTAATGTGTTATCTCAAGAATGGAGTTGTTATAAGAGCCAGTTTGGGTCTCACCTACTGTGTAATGCCCCTGTCACCTCTGAACATTACAGAGGGCCGGCCAGCAAGAAGGACCTTACCAGACATAGCCACTGATCACAAACTTCCCTGCCTTTAGAATTGTGAGCTGAATAAACCTGTTCCATTTATAAATGATCCAGTCTTAGGTATTCTGTTATAGCAAGAGAAGACAGACTGAAACACAGACTGTATGAAGTTAGTTATGAAGTAAGGGAAGGTTGAAGAATTACAAATTATTCTTGCTGATAGGAAAGAGAAGCTAAGAGGTGTGGTTTTACTGTCTTGCAATTATTTAAGAAGAATTTGAAAATGTCATTTAGCCAACCTTTTCTAGAATTTCTTTTTTTAAAATCTTTATTGGTACATTAAATATACACATCATGATTGCACTCCATAATGGGGATTTGTACCAGTATAAGACACAACTTAATTCTCATTTTTTTCCCATAGCCCTACCCACCCTACCACCCCCATATACATAAAATTTGTTCCTTACTTTTTGTTACAATCTCAACATTTTCCCCCTTCACCCTATTTTCTTATCCAGTTTTCAACAAAATTCCTTTGGTCTCTGAATCATCTTTTGAAATCAGCTTTATTACATTCCCTCACTTAATAACAGTAAATGCTTGAATGCTACCCACCATGTTTGCTTGAGGGCCAAATTTTGAAAAATTAAACTTTAGTGCTAAGGACAATGTTATTTCACTTCAAACTCACACATAATATGTGGCAGTTATAAAGTAAGTTCACAAATGCTTTGATACTTCATCCTGTGAGAGGTCGAGTTTTGGTTCCCTGCCCTTGAGTGTGGACAGCACCTAGTGACTGGTTTCTAATGATCAGTGTTACATGGTGGAGCATGACAGTGAGTCACATCTGAGGCAGGGATATTAAAAGCACTGCGGCTACATCTTTACTCTTTCCTGGGTCATTCATTTGAAGGAAGCCAAGTTCCCTGTGGTAAAGACTCAAGTGGCCCCAGGGAGAAGCCTAGACAGTGAGGAATGGAGGCCTCCAGCCAGCACCCTGTCAGTGAGAAACCCCAGAATTCCAGCCCTAGATCCTCCTATTTCAGCCTTCAGCTGACAGAAGCTCTGCTGAGCTCTCACCTCAACCTTGTGAGAACTCTGTGAAGCCAGTCTTTTGGTTCCTGATTTCCAGAACCCATGTGCTACAACAGATGCATCTTGATGTAAGTGGTAGGTTGGAGGAGGTCCATTGCTGGGCCGAATTCCTGAAGTACACAATTTAAAAAGACAAAACTGTTGTTTTGGCTCATGGTTTCATTCCAGAGTTTTCTGGCCCCCAGGCAGAAACAGCATGGCAGAAGGCCATGTTGGAGCAAAGCTGCTTACTTTGTGAAGTCCTAGAAGCAGAGAATAGAAGACCACCAGAAAGGAAGGGATGAAAGAGCAGATATAGTCCTCAAGATGTTGTCTCCGTGACTACAGAGACACACCCCAAACTGTGGTTTGCTAATCTCCCAGGCATCTTCCAAATCAATCAAGTTGCCAATCAAAGTTAGCCATCAGAAGTGTGAAACATAATAGTAGCCAGGATGCCTGCCATCGCCATTGGCAGTTTCAGTTCTGTTTTCTCATTTTTCCCACTCTATTCAGTGGGTTTTCTTTCTCAGCAAACATAGAAGTTCCTTGTATGCTCTAAAAAATGTCACAGCCCACACTGGGACAGTATGCCCTGTGGTGACTCATCATCACCTTTGTGGGAATCCCAGGATTCCAGGAGTAGATAGAAATAAAAATGTAAGAAATGGATTCATTTTATGTCTATATAAGCATAAACAGTTGACTATGGTATGACATAAATTGTTGTTAAGAAGATATACTTTATAATAATGAAGGTAACCAGTATCCATTTAGTGCTGGAACTATGTTTAGTGATCTGTATGAATTTTAGTTTTATGTTCATATAGATACCCATGTCATAACTAGTGTTATCTGTTTTACAGATGTGGAAATTTAACATAAAACAATTCATTTTATGACCCAATATTTAATCAGCAATCAGCAATTCCAGTCAGATCTGAATTTAGGAAACCTGAGCCCAAAGCTTTTGACCACAAGGTAAACAGCAGTCGGAGTGATGCTTTTGTTCACTGAGCTGAAGTTGTCACTCTTGGTTCCCAGACGCTGTGAGTAAAAGGCAGCTGTCACTATGACTCCAATTCTTCCACTGATTCTTGGTTACCACCTTCCTCATTAGGAGAGTAAGAGCTTTGTGGACCTCGTGTTCCTCCTTGAACAAGCCAAGCATGGTTCTGCTTCCAAACCTTTGCACCAGCTCTCCTCTCTCCTGGGGAAGCTCTTCACCATGATACTAGTCTGGCTCACTCTCTCACCTCCCTGAAGTCTTTTGGCAGTGCCACCTTCTCAGGAAGCCCACATATATCATTCTATGCTTCCATTTCATGCTGTCCTATTTTTCTTATCATGAGTCATTTTTTTCCATGGTACTAACTGCCATTTAACATAGTCTATAATTCATCCTCATATTGTTCTCTTATTTATTGGATTCCCCCACCTAATGCTGTTGGAAGATAAGCTCATCCAAGGGAGGTTTTTCCAGTCTATTATGCAGATTGGTACATACCAAGCTGGTAGGATGGCCCTCATATGCAGTACATCCTCCATAAATATGTGCTATACCAACACTGAAAGAATTTTATGCTGTCTAATATATTAAAAGGCCAATGAGTTACCTAATATTTTGTCCATGATTATTAGTGTATTTCTCGGAGAGTTTTGTTACTTGTGATTCCTTGTTCTCCTGATGCTGCATTTAAGAACATATATTTGACTATAGCACATCTGAGAAACAAGGACTGTCTATAAAGTCCTTGTCTATAGAGTCGGTCAAGATTGATCCTCTATCTGCTTTAGAGTTTTATTGGAACACCGTCATGTTCATTTGTTGACAATTTTTCTATGGCTGCTTTTGCACTAAAATGCCAGAGATGAGTATTTATGACACAGACTATACAGTCTATAGAGCCTAAAATGTCTAGTACTTGGCCAGAAAGTTTGCTGAACTTTGGTTAAGACTGTCTTGGTTCAGTTTATAAATCTGTTGCTTACTAATAGATTTTTTTGATCAAGTTATTTAACCTTTCTGCGTTTTGAGTTTTCATTTGTAAAACAGAATTTAAAAATCTTACTATTGTTGTTAGGATTAAATGAGTTATATAAAGTGAAATCTTTAGAGTAGTGTCTGACTCATACTGATGTTTAGTGCAGCTACATCACCATCACCACAACAACCATCACCATGGTTACCACCATAATCATCACACCATGATCTTCATGGCCCTGGAAAATTTGCTTCACTTTTTTAGCCTCATGATTCATCCTATTTCATTCTTGTTTCTCTATAAAGAGGATAGCAATGTCCTTGTGAAGACTGGATGCATCAGTGGCTGTGAAGAGCCACAATGCAACATAACACAACTCCTGATCACTTGTCCTCTGGTTCTCCATTTTCCCCATGTCCCCTATGCTCCTCCCAGGGATACAGAGTGGACACTGAGAACATACTGACCTACACCTCAGTCTGGTTATTTTCTTTTAATTGAGTTATTTATTAGTACATTTTATATACACATTATGATCACATTCAACATTGAGAATTTGTACCAGTATATGATATGACTTAATTCTCATTTTCCCATTTCCCTATCCACCCTACAACTCCTGACCCTTATATACATATGCTTTGTTTCCATTTTTAAGATCACATTCTTTCTCTCTACTCATTACTTACCCCTACCCTTATCCCTTTGAATATTTTCTATTTCACAATATCTATCATACATTGTGGAATTCATTTATATCTTCACATTCTCTTACCAGAGAAAAGATATTCTATTTACACATCTGTGATATATTTATTTCACTTATGAGTATCTTCAAGCTATGTCCATTTGAGTATAAATGACTGAAACTTATCATTCTTTATGGCAGAGTAGTACTCCATTTTATTATTATTTTTTTAAACTCACATCTTTATGCAGTCTCCAGTTGATGAGCATTTGGGTTATTTGCAATATTTAACTATCACAAACTGAGCTGCTATGAACATGGATGCATATATGTTGCTGTGATATGAATCTTTTAATTCTTTCATGTATATTTCTAGTAGGGATATAGCAGGGTCAGCTGGGAACTCTAGTTTTTTAAAAAATCTCCATACTGATCTGCACTGTGATTGCATGAGTCTACATTCCCACCAACAATAGAGAATGATTTCTTCCACCCCGCAGCCTCGCCAGCATATGTTGCTGGTTAATTTCATAATAGCAGCCATTCTTTCTAGTGTGAGATGGAATCTCAGTGTTGTTTTCCTCATCTCTTGAATGACCAGTGATGTTGAACATTTCTTCATATGCTTCTTGACTGCTTTTACTTCTTCCTCTGAAAAGTGTCTGTTCATTTCAGATGCCCATTTTTGAACTGGACTTTAAACTGGTGGGGATGGGTGCTGATTTTTTTAGCTCTTAAACTAAATGCTTCCTCAAGTGTCACAACATGACTTTTTTCCATCCAGAAAGGGAAACATTCCAGAGTTGGCACAGTTGGTCTGGCTGAATGACTGCTGCCTACACAGTGGGATCTTTTAATTTCTTGTTAGGGGAGTTAACTTTCACCACACAGTTATGTTTCAAAGAAGTAGAGCTCTCACTCCATCTCACCTCATATCAGTTCTCTAAAGAAGTGCTATTTTCATTCCCATTTAACTGATAAGATAAAGTGAAGCCTAAAGAGATTAAGTAACTCACTAAAAATCACAAAACTAGTAAGAGATATAACTATAACAAAACTAGTAAGACCTGATATTGGTACTTACTAGTATTGGTCAGTTTGATGCAAACTAACCCCACTCCATGCTGTGGAAAAATGAACTGTGTCAGGCATAGAGATTCAGGCAATATAGGAATAGAGGGAGCAACCAGAGGCCAGTGAGTCTTCCTGGAAGAGGTCTGTTTGTGTGAAGAATCAATGGGCTGCTTGAAAAGAATGGTGGCCTCCAGAAAGACAACAGAAACCAAAGGCAATGCCACAGTATGACACCATGTTGTGCCCACTGAGATAGGGTGACTCTGAGGGGCTGAAAGACCCATAAAGGTCTTGTCCAACATAGGAAATGGTAAGATACACAGGACAGCTTCCAGGGTTCTGAGTAGAAATAGACCTCCAACTACAATTTGATTCTCTTTTCCACCTATACACCTTTACTTGGTCCAGTGGCATCTTTCAGGGCCAAGGCTGGGGTGGAGTGGAGGATGAGATGGGGTGTGAGGGCAGGAAATGGCCAGTTCTACAGGCTGAAATGTGGAAAGAATGTGGGCAACCAGAAGGCTCCATCCAGTGTATGTCACACCCAGAGGCAATTTCTCCTAACTGAGTCACCAAAAGCAGGGCCAGAACCACTGGCAACCTCCTTACCTGAGATGCAGCTAAGATCCTCCAGAACAGGTCCAAGTCAGTACTTCAGAGGCTTCCAGAGCCTTTGAGTTTCTTATTGTTTCCCATTGATTGGATAGTTTAGCCATTGCTGGGGGAGCAGAATATAAAATGAAAAAAATTCAACTAGTCAAGAAAAATGCTGGTTTACCAACAGAGTGAATAGGCAGCCAACAATGTGGAAAAAAAATCTTTATCAGCTGTTCCTCAGACAATGGGCTACTATCTAGAATATATAAAGAGCTCAAAAAAATCAGCCCACCCAAATTTAAAGACCCAATTCAAAAATAGGCATCTTAAATGAACAGATACTTTTTCAGAGGAAGAAGTAAGAGCAGCTAAGAAGTATATGAAAAGATGCTCAACATCACTGGTCATTCAAGAGATGAAGATGAAAACAACACTGAGATTTCATCTAACTCCACAAAGAATGGCTTCCATGTCAGAATTAGCCAGCAACAAATGTTGGCAAGGCTGCAGAGAGAAGGGAACCCTTCTCCACTGCTGGTGGGAATGTAGACTTATATAACCTCTGTGGAGATCAGCATGAGGATTCTTCAAAAAACTAGGATGGGAGGTCCCATTTGACATGGCTGTCGCTCTGTCAGGCATATACACAAAGGAATTAAGAGTCATTTCACAGCTACATATGTGCACCCATGTTTATAGCAGCTCAGTTTGTGATTGCTAAGTCTTAGAAACAACCCAAATGTCCATCAACTGGAGACTAATAAAGAAGATGTGGTTCTTTCATAGAATGGAGTATTACTCTGCCATTAAAAAAGATAAGATTGAGTCATTCATACTCAAATGGATGTACCTTGAGGACATCCTCATCAGTGAAATAAACAAGTCACAGATGTGTAAATATCATATCTTTTCTTTGATATGAGAATATGAAGTTGTAAATGAGTTGTAGAATATATAGCTGATATAGTGAAGTAGAAAATATTTAAAAGGAAAGAGTGTAAGGGTAAATAACGAGGGGCAAATGAATGTGGTAATAATAAAGAAAAAAGAAACCGAAGATTGTGTATATAGGGGGCAGGAGGTTGCAGGGTGGTGAGGGAAAGGGAAAAAATGAGAATCAAGTCATGTCATATTCTGGTACAAACTCTTAATGTTGAATGCGATTATCATGTGTATTCATATTCAATAAAGATAATTAAAAAAAAAGAATACTGGTTTGGTTCCCTCCCCCCTGGCCTGGACTGTTCCCTGCTGCCAATTCAAAGGGCCCACTCAATGTGTGTCTGGCCACACTGGAGGGGTTGATCTCAGCCCAGGGGACAAGGCAGACCACTTACGAGCATCCTGGGGATCTGGCTGTCCTCAGTGCTTTCATCTCAGTTTTGTCCCTTTCCACAAATCATCAGTTCTCAGTCCCAGCTTCCCTTGGCCCTGTCAAGGAGATGTGGCACTGACAGGTGGAGTCATCACCTTTCAAGAACTCATCCTTTATCTTCCCTCTTCTCTCCTCTTTTCCTCTTCTTCCCTGTTTTTTGTAACTCAGTTATTATATAGATGTCTAGTATGTGTCTCTCTTGATACTTTTTTGTGTGATACTGATGACTCAATCCAGGACCTCAAACATGCTAGGTAAGACAGTCTAGGATGAATCTCATAGGTTTTCTCCACTGATTTTAAAGAATGAAAGAAAAGAGCCCTAATGGAGCTGACCAGAGGAGGAATCCTGTCATAGATGCTCAGAGGTGATTCACTGAGAAGATATTCTCCAATGGAAGAGGAACTTCAAGCCTCAGAGAGAAAATTAGTAAGAAAGATAATATAGGTAGATGAAGCAAACAACTGAGGAGTTGAAAAGGAGAAGCAGCACTACCACAGAGAGTCTCTCCACCTCAGCCCCATCCACATCCCATCCTCATCCCCACCCCAAACCCAACCCCAACCCCACTCTCTGGAGAGCAGCCATTTTCAGAGTGTTGCAAGTAACCTGAGGGTCTGAGCCAATAGCTCTCAAAGGCAGGACTACTGTGACAAAATTTGCATACCTGGTCCCACCCTGCATCAGCCCACCTCTAAATACTGTGGAAAGATGCGTTCCTGTAGATGTCTTAACACAGACAGGAGTTCTCCCACTCTGACCCGTGGGAGATGAACTGACAATTGGCATCCCACTTGACTTGACCTGCCATTAGCCTGCATCACCAGTCTGGCTGCCAAGTCATGGTGCACACACCCAGTGCACCCAGCACCTCCCCAGTGCTCCCACTTGTACCCTGAGTCAGAGTGCACAAGTACTTGCACACCAGCTTGCTACAGGACTTGCCAAGTGTGCAGCCACTGCAGAGTCTGCAAGTAGCTGCCTGCAATCCAGCTGAAACTAAGGCAAGAAGGGAACTGTGTAGACAATGTGGCTTTATGGCACAGTAGTTAAGAAAAATCTGTATCTGTGTTCTCATGTTGGACTGTGTGAGCCAGGTCTCTGCCAGATGTTGTTGTTACTTTTTTGTTTTGACTTAGCTTCTGTTTCTTTTCTCTCTTCTTATCTCTCTACTCTTTTTCTTTTTTTTTTAAATTGAATTCTTTTTTTAATTGAAATCTTTATTGATACATTACATATATGCATCATGATTGCACTCCATAATGGGGATTTGTACCAGTATAAGACACAACTTAATTCTCATTTTTTCCATAGCCCTACCCACCCCACCCCACCCTTATATACATAAAATTCATTTCCTTTCTTTTTTGTTATAAACTCATTATTTTTCCCCCTTCACCCTATTTTACTTTGAGTATTTTCTATTTCACAATATATAACATACAATTCTAGGACTCATTTACATCTTTATTTTCTCATACCAGAGAAAAGATGCAACACTTACCTATCTGTCACCTATTTATTTCACTTATGAGAATATCCTCAAGGTATGTCCATTTACTGGTATAATTTGTATATAAATAATGATCACACTCAACATTAAGAATTTTTATCAGTATATAACATGACTTAATTCTCATTTTTCTCATTTCCCTACCTACCCTTTAACTCCCTTACCCCCATATACGTATGCTTTGTTTCCTTTTTTAACATCACATTTTTTCTTTTCCCTCATTACTTACCCCTACACTTTTCCTTTTAAGTATTTTCTATTTTACAATATTATCATACATTTTATAACTCATTTACATCTTCATATTCTTTTACTAGAGAAAAGATACAGTGTTTACACATCTGTGACCTATTTATTGCACTTATGAGCATGTCCTTGAGGTATGTCCATTTGGATATAAAACAAAAACATCATTCTTTATGGCAGAGTAATACTCCATTTTATTTCTTATACAAAAGCCACATCTTCCTTAAAGTTGATTCCTTTATTTTACAAGCACTTGGATTGTTTCCAAGGTTTAACTGTCACAAACTGATCTTCCATGAACATGAATGCACATATGTCGCTATGATATGAATCTTTTAATTCTTCTGTGTATATTCCTACTGGAGATATAGCAGGGTCAAATGGGACATCTAATTCTAGTTTTTTAGGAATCTCCACACTGATCTCCACAGTGGTTGCACAAGTCTACATTCTCACCAACAGTGAAGAATAGTTCCTTTCTGTCTGCAGGCTCGCCAGCATTTGTTACTGGTTAATTTTGCAATAGCAGCCATTCTTTATGAAGTGAAGTAAAATCTCAGTGTTGTATTCAACTGCATGTCTTGAATGACTTGTGATGTTGAGCATTTCTTCATGTGATTCTTGGCTGCTTGTACTTCTTCCTCTGAAAAGTGTCTGTTCATTTCAGATACCCATTTTTGAATTGGGTCTTTAAATTTGGGAAGTTGATTTCTTAAAACTCTTTATATATTCTAGACAGTAGGCCTTTTTCTGAGAAACAACTGATAAAGATATTTTTCCCATATTGTCAGTTTTCTTTTCACTCTGCTGATGGTTTTCATGCTATAGAGGTTTTGTTCATAAAGTCTTTCCCTTGCCAATGTCTCCAAGAGTTCTACCTAACCTGTTTTGTAGTAGGCCTAGTGTTTTTGTTTTAATGTTTAGGTCTCTAATCCACTTTTATTTGAATTTAGTACATGGTTAAAGAGATAGATCTAGCTTTAGTTTGGGGCAGATTAAAGCCCAGTTTTTTTAGCATCATTTGTTAAAGTAGCAGTTTTTCATCCATTGAGGATATTTGACTCCTTTGTCAAAATGATGACTTAGTGTATCTGGAGTTGTTTCTGGATCTTCTAATCTATTCCATTTGTCCTTAGGTCCATTTCTTTGTCAGTACCAGGAAGTTTTTGTCACAGTGACTTTGTAGTATAGTTTCAAGTTGGGAATTATGGTACATCCTGCCATGTCCTTGTTGCTTAGAACTGCTTTTGGTATTCTAGATCTTTTGTGATTCCAGATGAAGTTTTGGATTATTTTCTCTAGCTCTGTAAAATATGCTGTGGAGATTTCAATCAGAATTGCATTGAATCTGTATAGCAGTTGTAGGGGTATAGCCATTTTGATGATGTTGGTACTTCCTACCAGGGAACAAGGGATGCCTTTCCATTTTCTGATTATTCTCTTCAAACTCCTTTTTCAGAGTTCTGTGGTTTTCAGAGCAAAGGTCTTTCTGTTCCTCAGAAGACTGCTAAATTTACTTGCCATATTTAGTAGTGTAGCAGGATACAAGATCAATGCTCAAAAATTAATAGCCTTTGTATAAACAAACAACAGACAACAAACAACAGACTCAGTGAGAGAGAAATGGAGGAGACAAGCCCTTTCACAACAGCCTCTGAAAAATGAAATATCTAGGAATGAACCTACTCTTTTTCTGTAATGTTGTATTTGTCACACTGTTTCTTACTATTTATTTTTTATACAAAAGCCAAACTTACTATTATTTTTCCCACTATTTTTGAAACAGACTCTGTCTTTTATTTTTTAATTTTTTTTCCTTTATTAAGTTTATTGGTATACTTATGTTCACATTCATCATTGACAGTTT
The DNA here is from genome assembly GCA_004026965.1 of Petromus typicus. NCBI lineage: Eukaryota > Metazoa > Chordata > Mammalia > Rodentia > Petromuridae > Petromus > Petromus typicus. The sequence goes on from PVIR01008758.1 coordinate 51,978, forward strand.
ATACCTGTACATGATGTATCTTGATTCTTATTATTTCCCATTCTCTTTCCTTTTCTCCAACCCACTTTTTAAATACTGTCTTTAAAGTTTGCCTTCTCCCTGTAATTCACACTCATGCAGACATTCTCATCTTATTTTGTATTAAACTTCTGTCTTATCTGTTCTAATCCTTTATGTTTCCTTATTTTACTTCACTGTTTTTCTTCCATTTCCTTTCCTCCACTTTCTAAAGGTACAAATAAACTAGCAGGTCTAACAACCTCACCCCGTTCTTTAATCCCTAATCATACTTCCTTCCTTTTACTTCCGACTTCTACTAGCACAAATATGTTCCTAAAACTCTCAGCATTAATCTTTCATTCCAACTATAAGAGACCTCTAACAGAATCTGACCCCACACTTAAGTTTTTAGCTTATTATTATTTCCCTTATATACCTCTCCTTCTATAGATTTGCACTTCTCTACACTCATTCATCATTTCTTTCCTTCCTATCTCCTTTCACATCACAGACTAATCACTAATAATAATGTAGTATAGAGAAAAGTTGATTAATAAAGGGTGAAAGTATAGACACAAGATTTAACTCATAGAGGTGATGTTTGATCAGATCCGTTGATGCTATTATAACCAATAGTAATTCTCTCCCCATAACACAATAACAGAGTCCAAACTATTCAAATTGAGAAGCAGAACAGGTGAATAATATCTCTGGACAAATAAAATCATGAACATTTTGCTGGAAGGAAGAATCCAACTACAAAGATTTTCATGTCAACTACAGTCTCTTCACTTTACTTGTCCTCAGACTTCAACACACACACACACACACACACACACACACACACACACACCCAGGAACATAAGATGACAAGGAAACAAAAGGACCCCGAGACTTCCCAAGTGTCACAGAACAATCTAAGAGATACTGATGGAGATGAAAGCAAACCGCATTTAGCAAACTTTACACATTGAAAAAAGAAGAGATAAAGAAACTTGGTGAATATAAAGAGAAAATAACTCAAATATTAATGAACTATAATACAGAATGACCAGTGTGCATATGGAAGAAACAAAAATTCAACGAGCTGACTAAGAATGTTCAAAAAAATGAATGGAAATTTTACCCGAATATAGACTCTGTATAAATGTATCACACAAAAATACTAGATATTAAAAATTGCAAAATCTTTACGATTTTACATTATATTACCGACATTCATCAAACTCTTCAATGAAATTTAAAGAGAAAGGGTATTTCCAAACTTATTTCTGGAATCCATCATCAATCTGACCCTAATACCAACGAAAGACCCAACTGGGAAAAAAAAAAAAAAAAAAAAAAAAAAACTACAATGGCAAAATGTCCCTTGTTCTTGGACAAACAGAGCCAATATTGTCAAAATGGTCAAATTTCCTAAACTGACATATACGTTTAACACAATCCAAATCAAATTATCAAAAGCATTCTTCACAACTAGAAAAAACTCATCATACTCCTGTGAAGCCAGAAGAGACCCAGAATAGCAGAAGTGATCCAGGACAACAAGAGCAAATAAGGAGGCACTATAATACTTGACTTCAAGCTACACTATGAAGGTATAATGCTAAAAACAGGTTGCCACAAAAACTTACATATAGATCAGTGGAACAAAATAGAGGATGCACAATCATCCCCAGACAGATTCAGCTAGTTCATCTTCAACAAAGAGGTTAAAAACACATACTGGACAAAAAGTACCCTCTTTAGTAAATGATACTGGGAAAACTGGTTACCTATAATCTGGATTCATATTTTTAACCATGTACTAAACCAAAAATCAAAATGGAAAAAAATCTAGGCAATAAAAGAAAAGCAATTAACTTCCTGGAAGATTAAAAAAAAACTGTTTTAAGTCAAATATGTAAGTGAGGACTTTGTGAATAGAACCCAAATTGAACAAAAAAATAACAGCAAGAATCAATTAATAGAATTATATCAAATTAAAAAGCTTCTGCACAGCAAAGTAAACAATCAATAGAATGTAAGTTTATAGAATGGGAAAAATATTTTGCCAGCTACTCAGACAGGGGACTAATATTTAGAATATATGAAGAATTTGAAAAAGTTAGGCCACCTCAAATAAAAGGCCCATTCAAAAAATGAGCAAGAAAAGACATTTCTCAGAATAAGTATGAGAGGCCAATAAATATATTAAAAAGTTCACTATCTCTGGCAATTAAAGAAATACAAGTTAAAACAACACTAAGATTTCTTCTTTCACCAGAAAGGAAGGAAATCATCAAAAAATTAGGTAGCAACAAATGCTAGCCTGGCCAGAGTGAAAACACTTCCACTTTGTGGGGGGGAATGTAAACTAGTGCAAGCATTATGGAAATTCCTACGGAGAATTCTCAAGAACTAAAAATAGAAATTCTATTTGACGCATCTATTCCCCTTCTAAGTATCATTTAAAATGAGTTAAAGGCATTATATCACAGTGATACATACACACCAATGATTATAGCAGCACCATTCATAATAGCTGAATCTTGGATATAGCCTGTATATTCATTGACAGATGAATGGAGAGAGAAAATGTGCCATGTATACATAACAGACTACTACTCAGTCATAAATTAGAGTAAATTCAAGACACTCATAGGAAGTGGATACATCTTGAAAACATAATGTTGTGACATAAACCAGACATACAAATTTTAAATATCATACAGTTTCTCTCATTTAAATAGTGCAAAGTATAAATGAATAAAGAGAAAAATAAGATACTGATGAAGAGAAACAGAGAGATACATCTTTAGCAAATGAGAGGGATCCAAGAGACTAAAGTTGAAAGGAGGGGCAAACAAATGGACATACAAAGATTCAAAATATAGCAGATAGATAGATAGATAGATAGATGATAGATAGATAGATAGATACACACAAATACACACAATAAATATAAACATTATGTCATAAATATGAATTTTAAAAAAATAATGAAAATAAAGAAGAGAGATCTAGAGATGGAGGGAGGGAGGTGGATAGTGAGAAGGAGAATAAACAATAATCAAGATATGTTGGTCCAGCGGTGTAGCTTAGTGGTGATGCACCTGCCTGGCAAGCACAAGGTCCTGGAGTTTGATTCCCAGTACCAGTAGAAGAAAAAACATATATGTTATGTACATAAATCTATTCCCTAAAATGAATGTAAACTCCATTTATTGCAATCATGTACTGATAAAATTAGAAAATAAAAGAAAAAATTCAATTAATTTAAAAACAACATTCTAGGTAAGTGCTCTACCACTGAGCTACATCCCCAGTTCACTTTTTAATTTTTATTTTTAGAGAAGACTTGTTAATTTTTCAAGCTTCCCTTAACCTTGGTCATGGTCCTCCTCCTTAGCCTCCTGAATATCTAGGATTACAGGTGTATATAAATGTGCTTGTATAATTATTATTATTTTAATTGATAAAATATGCATGGTCATGAAAGTAACTGTTGTAAATGTACCATTCAGTGATAGTAGGTACATTAGCTTTGCTTTGCAACTGTCACATCATCTGTCTCCACAATGCAAAACTTGCAAAGCTGAAACTCTGGACTTGCTAAGTAATACTTCCCACTGGAAGTCTGTAATACTTCCCCCAAGTCTGTAATAACTACCATTCTGCACTTCCTTTTATGAATTTAACTATCCTGGAGAAGTCCAACAAGTGGAATCTTATATATTTATCATTGTTACTGTCTGATTTCACTGAGCAT
>PVIR01008759.1:0-55623 GCA_004026965.1 Petromus typicus
GCCACACCTAAAAGATGGCGCTGGCTTCCTTTCTCTTTCCTCCTGATGGCGTGTGCTCCCTCTGCCACATGACTCCTTGCGGGGTACTAGGCTGACTCAAGCATAGTTTGGTTGCTGCGCGGACCAATGGTAGGCCACTACACCTGATCCCCTGATTGGCGGAAGAGATGCATATAAGGCGTTGCGCGGGCTGGGGAAAAGAGAGACTCTCCATTATGCTGTAAAGGGTTCCTGAATAAACCGCTTGAAGAAGAGTTCCGGGTCGCGTCTTTCTTGCTGGTCGAGAGGGACGCGACAAACATAGACCTGTTTTTCCAGTTGTCCATTATCTCCTAGAAGTTCTACTATTTCCTAAAATTTGGCATATTCAAAATTTGAATTCTTAACAACAAATTTGCTTTAAATAGTTGTTGTCTGCTATCACACTGAATGGTGTCATAATCTACCAGCTTCAGCCCGAAATTTAAGGATCATCTCCAACTCTTTGATCTTCTTCAATTCCTTGTCACCCAAACCTACCTCTTCAAATCATGGTGTGTTGCAAAACTAGAGACAAAGGAAGATGAAAGCAATAGGTAAGTTTTGAAATGAGTGTAATCTCAGTCATTTAAAAGTGAAGTTGCAAATTCATATGGGGAAATAAAATAAATAAGGAACATAGTATCTTAGATGTGATTGCTTTATTCCAACAGTTTCTTGTGCTTTCTTTTCTAATTCCTCAACCAAAATTTAATAGGACACTCAAAGCTCCCTTAATACAAAATGTTGATACTGTTAACTTCTACCAAGCTGATCTTCTTTTCAACCCAACATGAAGTCCACTTCAAATGTTATTTCTTTCAGTATTCCTTGCTTCTCCAACTAAAATTCATCACCTCTTACCCCCAGGAGCCTGTAGCAATCTGTTTCCTTGAAATCTAACCCTTTTCAACTAGATATTATGATATCTACATAAATATATAAATATTTGTCATTAAGTGAACACAATGAAGGGAACAGGATGAAAACTGTGGATGTGGTTCAGTGATTAAGACTCCTGCAAGAGCCCCTGTAGTGGCCCTCACTCTCATGCACACTGGGGTCATCTAGACAACTGTAGAAACATTCACGGCTGGGCTTTGAGTGCTGCCTGGACCCCAAGATTTATAAATATTCTCCCCGTGATTCTCACATGCACCCAAGGCTTGGAAGTATTGTTTTACAGGGAATATAAACATGAGGTAAAAGATTAGTATCAGATTTTTAAACAGAAGTGAAGATCTGGCTGATATCAGCTAATCATCATCCTCCACAACTTGACCATCAAGCATCTGCTCTGAAACAGAAGTACTGGAAGTAGACAGCAGGGGTGATTAAAAACAAGCAAATGATAGGGCAGAAAGTGTTGGAGGTAAAAAATTAAGTCTCTAAAGTAATGTACAGTTGGTTCTGTACTCAAGCTGGAAAGTCAGACGAGGTGGGACCATGCTTGGAATGAGAGCCAATTTCATCTCCGCCACTACTGCAAGCTTGTTCTTGACTCTAGTGGCAGAGATGAAAGGCCCAGCAAATGCAGAAAGGGAATTCTGAGAATGATGCTCCAAGCTGGCAAGTTTTCAAAACTGATATTATCTAATGCGTGGCAACAACGATGTGTTGTTGAATTATAGATGCAATTTAGAAGTATACAGACATTTTGAAATCAGGATGACCATCAACAATGATCAAGAATATTCATGGCAGCACCTAAAATTATCAAGAGACACAGTCTCATGCCAAAAAAAACCCATAATTATGGTAGCAGCGTCGCCGAAAGAAGGGGAGGTTTGGGATGACAGGTCCTGGGGGGAGTTACTAGCACTTGTGAGAAGGGGCAGATCAGCTACTTTACTCTAACATGCCTTAATTTTCTCCCCCCAAAGTTCCTAAAAACCAGATATCCATTGTGCTGATAAATGTAATAACTAAAATGCCATTTTTTACCACTAAGAGCGAAACATGAAAAGCAAATTCAGTTCTGTGTTTGCTAAACCAAAGAAAGTGATGTACTTTTAAAGTACAACAGTTGCTGATAGTAAACAATGGAATGAAAGGATAAAACTGTCACTAAAACTACCCTGTAAATCAACATATGAAGACCTCCCCTTCCATCAAAGCTACTCCAAATCCTGATTCTTTTCACCTGCTTAATTTCTTCCTGCTGTTTCAGAAATCAGTAACTTTGGGGGAGAGATCCCTTTAAGCACACACAAAGCTTAGCTCTCTCAGGAAAACCAGATCTCTGTCTCACTAAATCCTTCGAAGGCTTCACATTATTACCAATAATAGCTGACCAAAAGTATTAGCTTTCCTATTGCTGTCACATATTACCTGATACCTACACTGTAATGGAGACATGTTTTTTCTTTATTTTTGTGTGTGGGGTTAATTTGGCTCCTGTTTTAAGGGGATGTGGTCTACAGTCAGCTACTTCTAAGGAAGAAACCTCACTGTGGAATCCATGGCAGAGCAAAAATGAGTGGCTTACAGGAGCCCAAAATCAGGGAAAACAGTGCCAGAGAGACAAGGCAGGGACCAGGCATAGACTGCAAGGACACATTTCTACCCTACGTTTATCTGCAAGACAATTACACTGCAACAATTCCATAGCAAAAGACATGTATATCTTCACTGGACTGTCTTTTAATTACCAAATCTATCAACAGAATCATTTTGCCCATACACAGTATCACTCAATTCCAGGTAAAGTACTCTAGAATATACTAGTAAAATATGAAACCTAGTTTATTCCAGTAATGATGGAAAAATTTAATTTTTGTAAAGAATATCAACCTCCTACTTAATCAGGAGGAAGACAACTGAAGTTTGATGACCAGAGAATGCAAAGAATAAAACAAAATCCAAAGGAAACCCACATGATATTAGTGTTAAGGGCAAAATGAGTCACATCACTATCCCATGACATTATAGCAAAAGGTATTTGGATCATGATGTACAAAAGAAAATGGCACAGCCCACAGGGGGGTAAAAATATACCAGAAAGGACAATACCTAATACTTGACATGGCGATGCTACTTCCAGGTCATGCTTATTAAACCCAAAGTAAAAGTGGTTTATTGATCTGTTTACAACATTCTACAGACAAGAATTAGAACTGCAGTTTTGTTCTGACACATGAGAAACAACTACACAATGCATATTGCCCATTCTCTGGTAGATGCAAGATACTCAGATAAAAAAAGTTCCTGAGTTTCCAGATTTGAGCCTCCTGCATTCTACTTCAAAAGTAGATCCTGACAACCTTTAAAGAACATCCACTGAAAACTCTCATAAATAAATAAATTTATCAATTTAAAAAGAGACAAGCATATTGTGTTAAACAATGGATGTCTATATTAAGAAAAAGTCTTATAAAAGCAAACACATGCTCATTTTTCATACATGGAGTTGAGTCCAACTTGACAGTGATATATTAAGGGGAAGAAAAAGCAGGGAAAGAAAAAAGAAACCATTCTCCTGCAAAGAATGAGTTCAGGAGAATGGAACAGCACACTCACACTAAAATCAGAGCCAAATTCTTCAAGAATCAAGTCTAACATGGAATAAAGACCCATAAGAATTTCCTAAGAGCTGCAATAGTTCCAGACTCTCAGAATCCAAAGGCTGACAATACTGCTGGACACACTCACTTCCAAAGCTCCCATGATTCTCTTGGGTGACCAATGGAAATCCCTGGTGCCATGCTCTCAGCTGTCAAGCCTTCTATACATGAGCAGTAACAAGTCTAACAATATGATGCCATCCTGGTATGGTAGCTGGTGTTCCCAGAAATGGCTCCAATAAAATCCACAATGTACCCTCTCACTGACTCAGAGTAAACAGAAAATGGTACACAAAAACTGTCCCTGCTATGTCTTCCTGTAACCTTCCTCCTATGCAGTTCTTTCAAAGAACAGCTCTTGTGGGTAATAGTCTGGGAAACCTCCCCAGTACTAGGTACAAAAGCCTGCGTGTACCAAGTAGGACATCACTCCAACCTGGTTTCCACTCACTGGCCTCTTGTGACTGTCCCTCCATCTCTGAACAGTCTCCCCAGTACTGCATTTACAGCTACCACCTTCCCCTCTACCCATCTCTTAATTATTGGACAGGCAACTTGGAGACTTGATTCTCTGTAGGACAACACAAAAATTTAATTGCCACATTAGCTTAGTAGACTTCAAAGTTTCTCATTAACATTTTGCTAAACTACTATGCTATACATGCCAAACTTTATTGAAAAATTCTGAACTTTATCTTACTGGATGACAAAAGATTAATTTGGAATGGATTGAAATACTTGGGAAATAAAGAGTCTATGACTAAATATTACAGAAATTCTGTATCATTTAAATCTATGTATTATGATCACATAGATATTATAAGTAATATCTGAAATATTTGAGCACTAAAGTATTTGCTGTACAAAGACTTAATATTTCTTCTTAAAAATACCTTTCACTGTGAAAGCACAAATTAAAGCAAATGCATTAAATGAAGAGAATTCTTGATCAAGAATAAGTAATAAAAAGTGACATTGTGCACCCATGTTCATAGCAGCTCTGGTTGTGATGGCTTAACTTTGGAAATAATCCAAATGCCTATCAACTGGAGATTGGATAAAGAATATGCAGAGTTATTTTTAAATGAAATGAAGTATTACTCTGCCATGAAGAATGATGTTTGAGTTATTTATAATCAAATAAATGTACCTGGAGGACATACTCATAAGTGAAATAAACAGGTTAAAGATGTATAATCTTTTTTTCTGGTATGAGAAACTTAAGACATAAATGAGCTCTAAAATGTAACATAGATATTGTGAAATAGTACTCAAAAGGAAAAAGGGGGTAGGATAAGAAAGAAAACATTTGATGGTTAAAAAAGGAAATAAAGCCTATATATAGAGAGATGGTGGAAGTTGTAGGGTGGGCAGGGGAATGAGAAAAAATGAGAATTAGGTTGTGTCATGTATTAGTACAAATTTTCAATGTTAACTGTGATCATGATGAGAATATAAAATGTAACAATAAAATCAATTTTAAAGAATAAGTGAAAAAATTCTATATAGCAAAATTTTTATACCAAGAATGGGAAAAACACACAATATCAAAATTAATATACTATACAATAAACATATAAAATATAAATTTTACTCTTAAAAAAGAAACTGTTTTAGAATACTTTCTGTATTAGAAGGAACTTGAAAATATATTTTCTTATTAAAGTAAAGCTCAATACTGTATATATACAAACATAGAGAAAAGTGTTCCTGCCTTTAACATACACATGTATACGGAAAGAAGCATACTTGTATGAGCAATATAGAGTGACAAAAGGTGTGTAGCAAACGTCAAAAACTAAGCCAAAAAATGCCGCTAGACCTTTTATTCTGACTGTGAGCCTTTAAAAAAGTGCAGAAAATCACCACCATTAACAGAAAACCACAGACAGACACACTTCAAACAAACTGCTTGTCAGCATTAGGACCTTATTTGACAAACAGGTTTAATCCGCTTCCTCAAAGGGCACGCTGTCAGGTGAAGGATAAACAGTGTCCCCAGCTGGATTGGGCTTGCTGTCACTGCTGGGAGCAGGAAGATGTTCCTCTACATCCAACATTCTTGCAGATGGAATTTCATCATTTGTCTCCCCTTGTCCAGGTGTAGGGCTTTCAGATAATTCATCTGCCATTAGAACTTGCAAAGATTCCATTCCACCTTCAATGTCCACTTTAATCCCCAAAGCTTTGAGAACATCAAATTTGCATATGGGGCATGTGCCATGGGCTAGAATCCAAGGGTCAATACAGTTCTTGTGGAAAACATGCTTGCATGTCAGAATGCGAACCACATCATTAAGCTTATATGGTTCAAAGCAAACTACGCAACTATCTCCATTTTCACTTAATTCCTCATCCCCCTCCTTCAATACCTGAATTTGGAGTTGGCCAAAAGCTTTTTTAATATCTGTGGCCAACTGCTGCCTTCTCCTGTTCTGACTCTTTGCCAGCCAAAGTTTATGAATGTGATAAAAGACAAAATATGTTAACGTAGCAGTTGTGACAATTATGAAAGAGACAAAGTAGTGGTTCATCCAGATGAGGTATTTTCTCCCCACATTAACCGTGACTGTAACAGGAACTCCCTTTTGAATTAAATGCAAAATTTCCATTCCTTTTAAGTTGCTAATCATCACTACAACAATGTCTTTAAATGGCTGATGAGACATAGGGAAGATCTGACTGCCGCTTCCTGGAAGGTTATAGATGATCACTCCACGGGCTCCCTTCTCAGTTGCCACCTTAATTTTCTGTGAGAAGTTACAACCACCCCGTTCAATAAGAGCAAGCCATGTCTCTAAATTCCTTGATCTGCTGAAAGTGGTATTGGGACTACATGCATTTTTAGTTTTTCCATCCGGAGGCACTAGAACTCCTGTCACACTCTTCAAAGCGGAGCTTCTTCCGAATACTCCAGTATCCAACAATACTAACAATACTCGGTTCTCAGCATGGAATGACATGTTCAGATAAGCAGTCCAAACTGCATTGGCTTTGCAACAGTTCAGACTAACAAGACAAAGAAAACTGAATTTCATAAGCCAGGAGGATGAAGTGTTTTGTCCAATGCCGGTCTTAAAGAGTTTCATCTCTCTCTTAATTTAAGAACTAACTCAACAAAAAGATATGGCTTCTGCATCTGTTGACAATCTGTTTAAAACAAGAAGAAAAAAGGATTCTGGGTGATCCTTCTTGGGAAAAAACAAAATCCACTGTTTTCCAGCATGCTTTTGTAAGAAATTCTTAAAGATGTCTTGAGTTTCAGATGTTTTTATTGAGAGAGAGAAACTTTACACTGAAAAAAAGTTCCTGTCTCCCCCATTGTAACTTGAGATACCACTATTGCATGGGGTGATTATGACATAAAGGACCAAACAGCCAATCAGAGAAGAGTTTAGATCAAATTGTAAATTCACTGGCTGAAATGTTTCCAAAGTTATTATAGGTGGTTTCTGTGGTATCCAAAGATGGTATTCAAAGATCACTGAACTACATAATATTACTCCAGGTAACAAACTAGAGAATAAATATAAAATTTATGTAATATACACACTTTAAAACTCTAAAAAGAATATAAAAGAATACTAGAGAACTGTCATTCTTCTTCAGAAGAAAATAATTCAACAAATGACAAGTTTTTTAAAACAATGAATGACAATTAAAAATAAGTAATTTGATCAAGTGTGAGGTAAGAGTGGTGAATCTGGTAATACTGGTTTTACATCACATGTGATCTCCTTGTCAATTCTTTATTATGTAAACTACTGCACTATATTTATTTAATACAAGCTTTTTCAGATGTTTATTGGGTTTTGTCCTTTAAACAAGAGCTTTCTACTCAATCTACTTCTATTTCACCTTCTTACACTTACAATGACTATATGTATAAATGAACAAGTAAGAACAGAAAAACTAGTATCTAGGGAAGTTCATTTTTGCAGAATCTGGTGTCTGTTACCAATATAATGAAACCACATATTTAGGGAAGAGGAGACAGAGTATAGGAGGAAAGATTAAACTCAATAGTATCAGTTGAGTAGAACCGATTTAAAAAGTAATTTTGAAAAGAAAAATTGCAAGGTCCGTACTCACAGTTGACCATTAAGAGCAGCAATAGTTACGTTAAAGGCCATAAATTGATTTTGAACAAAATTTTTATTCAAAATCAACAGATATTCCTAATGGAAGGCCCAGTATAATCTGTTCTCCCTATATTTTTGCTACCCTAATGTCAATGTATGACATGGCTTTAAGTTAAACCACAGTTTGCAAACTAACATGGGCAGCCACAGCTGCCACCATATGCTTCTTAATGGTACATCCCAGTGGTTCTGTGTCAGTAGTTCTGAAACAAAAACTCACGCATAAATGGCCCTGCCCTCTGTGGCAGAAGATAGCGTTAGCTGGGCCTCAATAAGCAATAATTGCCAATAAACTGGTAGTTTTATGGCATGTCAACCAACAATAACATGGCAACTTGAAGCAAAAAAAAAAATAAAAAAATAAAAAAAAAAAATGAAGCACTCTACAGATCCAACAAAATGTGGCACAATTAGGAAAGAATATTTACAATGGTACATTTTCTATAAGGCAACTAATTTTATTTCATTTCCATACAACTCACTCTTTTTTAAAAAGTAGAGTACAGACTGTGCAGACTCACAAAGCAACACCTAAATGTGACATCAAAAAGTCAGCCTACTGTCCAGAAAGAGCTTTTCAGTATTATACAGGTATTTATTCATCAGCTAGAAAAGAGGAAGAGGCAAAAATGCAATGTGGAAAGGCAACTGAGCAAAATTTCAGCTTTGTTTGTCACACAAATCCCAAGCTGAGAAAAAGTCAATTATTTAGAATATATTACCCACTGAGTCAATACCTAGGAAAACTAAACTTTCTGGATATTAATAAAATTATCTGACCAGGATGAATTAATTATAATGATGTTTAATGACCAGAGATATAAGTTACAAAAGACCAAAGACTTAAGCAAAATCTGGAAAGGCAACACAAAAATTAATATTTTAAAAGAGGAAACTAAAATAGTAGAACTTATTCCCCACAGAATTGATATCATAATCAGTATTGTGATGGTAAGGATTATACTGTCTATGACATATTAATGCCCTTATCTGAAGAAAGGTGAAAACGTAAACAATTAGAGCTTATGAAAAAGACAACAGTCCAAATATCCAGGAATCAAATGGAGTTTTATTTTCACAACACCGAAACTCATCTTTAGTTCTTGGGTAAAGGAGCTGATTTAACACTTTTGGTCCATTTAAAGTGAGGTACGAGAATTTATCTAATTTCAGTTTTGGGGAAGGTTTGGCTACATCTCCAGATGGTTCTCTGTGCCTAAGTCTTCAGAATGTCACACTTGCACATGGGGCATGTCCTATGGGCTAAAAGCCAGGGATCAATGCATGTCTTGTGGAAAAAATGTTTGCAAGTTAAAATACGCACTACATCTTGTGGCTTGTATGCATCAAAACAAACAACACAACTGTCTTCATCTGGACCTAGCTCTTTATCCCCTTCTTTAAGTACTCGAAGCTGAAGCTGACCAACAGCTTTCTTCACATCAGCCTTCACTCGCCTTCGTCTTCTGGTGGCAGAATTGGACATGCCACATCTCCAGGCACAGTACAAGAAGAGGTAAGCAATTGTGGCCGATAAGAAAGTAAACAAAAACATGACATACTGGCTCAGCCAGGGCATGTGGATCCTCCCAACTTCAATGATGATCGTCACATAGACTCCTTTTTGAATCAAGTGCAATAGTTCCATGCCTTTGAGGTTGCCTATCATCACTGCCACTATGTTTTCTGTTCCCTGGTGAGACATAGGAAATACTTTGTTGCCAGTACCTGGATAGTTATAAATGATCACCCCATTTGCTCCTTTCTCTGCTGCCACATTGATTTTATGTGTAAAAGTACAGCCTCCTCTTTCAATGAGAGCCAGCCAAGAATCCGCCCGTTCCGGTCTGCTAAAATTGGTCAATGGATTACAAGCGTTCTGATTCCAACCTTCAGGAAGAACGACAGCACCAGATACTCTTTCCAGAGGAGAATGGTTGCCAAACACTCCGCTTTCTCCTAGTTCAGATATAATCCGATTTCCCACCTGGAATGTTATATTCAGATGAGCTGTCCATATTGCTTTTCCTCTGGAGTCAGGAAGGCTGAGTAGCACGAAGATGCTAAGTCTCAGCAGCCGAGAGGGAACAGATCTAGCAGGTGAAGGATTAAGTCTCACTGTGTTCATCCTTGTATCAGCCTAGTAACTGAAGGACATGAAAACCAAAATGACATCAGTTGTAAAAGAAAGGAAAGAAGCTAGATAGCTTCAATTATTGGCAGTAGATGGCTAACACAAATAACAGAAAAGGTTTGTGTGGGTCAAAGGTATGGTGCACCTCCTGGCATTTTTGTCTTTGGTATATTGTCTTTCTTATGATGAAACAAGAGGGCAAGAGTTATTACTATAATACAGTCAAGAAAATTATGACTTAATGAGGAAATTGTGACATCAGAGGCAGTTCAACCAATCCAGTAGTTTATAGCAATGCCATGCATAAAGAAATCTTATTCACCAAAAAGCTACTACATGAGTCAAGATAAATATATATTCATAAATGTGAACTCTAATGCAGTAAGTAGATATTTAAAAAATCTTTAGTTTTCTTTTTCTGCATATGAATAGACTAAAAAAGTACCTAAACATTTCACATCATTTTTCTCCCATCATAAGCAAAGACAGAAGTGATTCACGCATTAGTGCCATACAAGGCCAGGTGTCAGGTCTCACGTACAGCTCCTTATCTACTGATCTGTCATTCTGGAGGAAATGGAAAGGGATGTTAGATAGGTCTGAAGCCTCAGTAGGCCTAAAAATTCAACGTGATAAAAATGGAATACACACTCATGTCTGACCTGTAAGCACAGGCAACTTTATTTGCTGAAGCACTTGCCAAGGATCTACTACATGCTACAAATACTAAGTGTGGAGCTAATATTGGAAGAGAAAACAGAAATGATCCTACCCTTATAGAGCTTATGCTGTGAGGGTAAACTGAAACAAGTCCATATGCACATTGCACCCAAAATTCTGTGAGGCTATGAACAGAAAGCACAGAATATCAACAGACAGAATAAATGGAAAGTGGGTACAAACTTAGCTTGGGAGATCAGGGGATACCTATATAAAAAGTAATATCTAATCTGAGACTTGCAATATAAACAAGACAAAAAAGAAAGAGCATGAATTAGAGACAGAGAAAATAGCAGCTTCCAGATTCTATGATAGCAAGGAACATGGCAAGTTAAGGGTTATGGAAAAATGAGCTTAGTAAAGACAGGACAGATGATGAGAGAAGAAAGGCAAAGATTTATCACTGTATCACGGATCTAAATGTTAGACTGAGACCTCCAGATTATATTGTCCTCAGGACAAGAGAAACACATGATAGGTTTGATAGGTTTCTCAGCCTGGAAAGGATGTTAAATATCTTTCAAACAATGTATTAGCCTTTATTTAAAATCCTCACCTGGATTCTCGAACAAGTATCTACTGTGTGGAGGTCTATCCGTGGAGACCTGCCACGCTGCATGCTCTGAAGAGCTGAAAAGAAAGCCTCTGTTTGATCCTGTGCAAAATGGACTCACATTTAAGACACAGTCATGGTGGGAGAGTTTCATCATTCTGACAAAAAGTGTTTCTTGTACCCCATACCCCTTATTATTTAAATTAATGTTTGCTTTTAAAATAAAACAAAAACTGGTCAAATTTCCCTTTTCTTACACTTTTCTTTAGTCATGATTTACTTCACATCTAAATTATCCTTACAGACGGACTTTTCTCACGATGAAATGGAATGTGAATACCCAGCTGACTCTCCATTAACATTACCAAAGTACAACCTAAGAATATAATGTAACATCATCCTATTGGGGACTATCAAATAACTTGTGATTTCACCAACTGGGGATGATATTTAAAAAACAATGTGATTCTAATATTGATTTTTCCATTTTTCTGATTTTTTTGGAGGATGAAGAATTTAAATCATAGCTGTGCTCCAGGTCAAGACATATTTTAAGTTGAAAGTTTCGTGATCGAGGAACAATCTGTAGGACATTAGTCACTCATATTTGTCTCACCAAAAAGTGAAACAAAGCAATGATAATTAGAAGCTCCCCTCCTCATTTGGCCCAGTTTTAGGACAAAATTTACCTTAGGAAACAATTTTCTGCCTGTAACATGGTGGCTCTAAAGGGGAAGTAATTTTGTCTTCTAGGGCACAATTAGCTATTGTGGAGAAATTTCCATTCATCACAACTGACAAGAGTTACTAGTACATAGTGGACATAGGCCAAGAACGTGGCTAAACAAAATACCTGCAGCAGTCCCACCCATAAAGATGCAGCTAGCCCCAAATGTCAGTAATATAGAAGAAAGCTTGATCTAATGGAATAGACTTAGGAAAGAGGAAGTAATCCAAACTTCACTCATCTTTTTTGGAATATAAGGTCTAAGCTCTTGTCATGCAATAAACTTTTATAATCATCAATACTTCTCTTAAAAATGACACCTTTAATGTACCTAAATTTCCCAAGTTTTCTTGGAATAGAAACAGAGATTGATTGAAGCAAATAATTAATCCAGGGGACGTGATTACCATTCACATCCATTTTACCAGACTAGATTAAAGAGTTTTCTGAGGTCAGAATAGCTAAATGGGAAAAAAGGAAGTAAGAAGAAAACATTTTCCAGAAATAACACACTTCCCTTCATGTCTCTTTAGCTAGAATTACTTTCACAAACTCATATTTAATGGAATACCTGAAAATCAGGGTACTATCACTATAATTATCACGTTTTTCCTCATTGAGGAGATGACTTTTCCTGGCTAACCACACAATCAAAGCAAAGGTGACAATGTCAATGCCTTAAAATCAAGAGAAAAAGACATGAGCTGGAAGATTAGGAGGTAAAAAAAATGACAAATGCATGCTCTAAACTTCAGGATATAATCAAAAGAATACTTAATGACTAAACACAGCACAACTTTTATATGTGCTATGCATGAGATGCTGACATTAATAAGAGTCTATATTAAAGGATAAAATGGTATATAGTTCTATATTTAAGGATATAATTATTTGGGTAGAAGAAAAACATGCAAACAAATCACATTTGTATATACTATTTTTAAGATTTTTTTTTTTTAAATCTCAAGAACATTGTAACTATCTGTGAAGTAAGGAAAAATTTCACTGATTTCTACTCTATCTGCTTCTTGATCTGTACTGGTAGAAGTACTTATATTTCCAGAAACCCCCACTCAGTAAAGTAAAAATAACTAAAGAAAGGCTCAATGCCCATAGATATCATCTATAATTGTAGGGAAAACTGAAGAAGCTTCATCAAATTACCAAAGTCACAGTATTCTGGGCTATGACATTATGAGAAATCTTTAGTATCCCACAAAACACTTCTATACTGCACTGAAGTTCCAAAGTTAACACTATATAGGGTTTCTGCAAGGACTTAAATGCATTCTAATGGGATTTGTGGGCAAAAGAACAGTGATTCAAAGTAGTTTACTGAGAGAAACAAAAAAGCAAATAATGTCAACAATAGATATTTTCTGAAAGCAGAAAGTTTTACTTTTACAGTAAAATTTTACTTTCAAATTTTATTACATTTGTTTAAAAACTGGTAAATCCTCATGAACATTAATGTATTTAGTTTCTACTTCTAAACTTCTCCTATAAGTTAATCACTACTCACATATGCTCCAACAGATATGTAATAACAGAAAAATATTTTGAAATATATTTTTATTCTTAAACTTTCTGATCTACTAGGAGAGCTAATTGTGAGATATGGTAAAGAGAGAACAAAGTAAATGAAAAAGTTACATATGAGCTTCTGAATACATTTATACTCATATACTGGAACAGCCAGGTATAGGTGCCTGAGAAAGCTGCATAACACTATGGGAACAAGGGAGCCATGGGAAGAACTCTTTTCATCTCATAATAACCACACAGGAATCTGGCTTTCGAAAGCAGATTCCAACCACATATATGTGAAAGTGCCATGGGTGGAAGGGAAAAACTACAAACAGGGCACGTGACATTGCAAAGCTCTCAACTGAGCTTACGATCCTGAGACCAAGAGCAGGCAACAGCACGCAGGCAGACAGGGAGCTCGAGAGGTAAGGCAAGAGCTCAGAGTGTGGTCTTGGGAAGCTCCGCCTCCGGTGTGCCACTCACTAGCGGAAAGCTGAACTTGGAGACAGAGGCCCCCAAATTCCATTTCAAGGCGGACCAGAGACAGCTTTCTATGACGTGGAATTCACAGACTTCATGGAGAAGATTCCTGAATAAGTCTACTGCCTCAATTTGGGCCAGGACAGGTGAGGCTGAACTTAATATCTAGGAAAAGGAAGCTCAGCTTCCTCAGAGGAAAGAATGGCAGTAATTTTCAGGGAGGGCACTGTCCAGACAGAAAATTCCCAAAATTTACTCAGTATCTTCACTTGATCAGATTTAGTGGAGCAGATCATAGATCATGTGCCTGGGGTGTGCGTAAGTGGCTTATGGGTCTGAATTGGGCACTGTCAGTTCCATGGTTCCTGCCCCATTCCTCTCTGACACAGCTCCCTGCTCTGCTTCCAGGCCACGGGAACCACCATGACCTTCTACCCTGATGCTCCTGCCTTAGATCAGGCAACCATGGGCTGAATTCCTCAAAAGTGTGGGCCAAATTAAACCTCTCCTTCTGTCTCAGAGATGAGAAATCTAACTTAATACATTATTTAAGGAAACCAATATAATGATACTATGAAGGCTCTGATAAGTATATGAAAGGAAAAACTCCAATCAAAACATAGGGGAAATAAAAAAATTGATGACAAAAGTTTAAAAAATGGAAATAGTTTATGTATATAGGGGAGTGGGGCATGATAGGGAGGGCAGAGGAATGGGGGAAAATGGGAGTCAAGATATATCATGTACAGGTACAAATTTATAATGTTCAATGTAACCATAATGTATATCTAAAATGTAAATAAACTCAATAAATGAAAAAGAGACCAACAATACCTGATACAGTACACTGTAAACCACTAAATTATTAACTGAGATTTCTTTGCTATGCAAGACAGGGTTACTACTTCTATTTACCAGCATGTTTAATGCTATAGTAATTGAGAAAAGATGAATTTGAATAATAGTTCCCAAGTTCCAAGACACCTTTCTAACATTTAAGAATAGAAACACTGATATTTCTCAAATACGTAAGACAGTGCCTGGCTCCAAAGACTGTTTGAATGATTATAACGGTCACATTTACAACACTTGAGTAAACACTTTCCACTGCTTCGCTGTGATCTTCATCATCATTTTCACAGTCAAGAATTTTGCCACAGCACCTCAGATAACCTCCCCACTTCAGTCCGATTTAAATTCATTCTGCTGCCAAAACAAAGCAGCAAAAATCACAATGGTATTCCTGTTTACTTAAAACTTTACAAAGAATAATATTTGAGCCTCCAGGAATAACATACAAGGCACTTCACCCCTCTCTCTTTCAATCAGCTTCATTTTTCTACTAGATTCAGACCTGAAATGTATGGTTTTCCAATTCAAATAGATTAGAATTTCCTGCACTTCTCTTACACGAATTAGTACAATGTATCTTATACAGGCCTTTTCTCCTGCAAAACAACCTGTCTCTGTTGTGAGCACCATAAAATGCCCAATTTCTTCTCTCTCTCGACTGATAGCCCCTTTCAGCACAACTTAGAATATCCTTCCACCAGGACCTTTATTTCCAGGCCCCTTCAAACTGCACATCCTAGTAACAGGTTGGCGAACAGACTACAATAGAGATAAAGACCTGTTAGCTCCAGGACTCCGGCCCCAGCTCTTCCTCTCTCCTGAGAGCTACTGAGAAGTAAGCAGGCTGGGCTGACAACGGAGGCCCAGCATCTCCCAACAGCAAAGCCCAACTGCCCTAGTGGAAGCTTTCTGGATCAATCTATAGGCACAAAGCCACGTGAGAGCCAAAGATGAGCTGCTTAGACCCTAAACATAATCAGACTCATGAGGACTCTAGCTCCGTTCAGCACCTGAAGAATCCCCTGCTCTTATCAGCGAAGTCTGAGAGAGCAGATGCTGATGCTTTAAACAGTGACTGATATCTGGGGTTTCTTGTTATGCAGCAACAGTAGCCAAGTGCATTCCTCCAGGAGGTAATCTATTTTATTAATTTTCTGAGGGCGGGGATGAATCCTATTTTCATTGTGTCAGTACCTAGATTCTATGCAGTATCTAGCAGACCATAGGATCTTAATGAGCACTGAATTAACCTAACAGTAGCATTACTCTCTACCCTTTAATATTCCTCACAAAATCAATCTGTCTACTTAGGTTTTCTTTGTAAAGGTAATCATTTCAGTAAGAATGGAGGACAGTTAAGGTGAAGCAGGGAACAGTGGGACCTCGGATAGACCACTCTTAATATGAAAATAGGAGCAAAAAGTGGCTTTTGCTGAAGCCAGCAACTAGGCTTGTTGAGTGACTGTCAGTCCCAAGAGCCCCGGATAAAAGTCTGTGCTTCTTCATATGTCTCTGATTACCTCCATGAAGCTTAATCCCTTAAGAGTTTCCCTGGGAACAGAGTGAGCAGGACTGACATGAGGCAGAGCAGTGGAGGCACAGGCAGGAGGCAGTTAGGTTATTATCCTAGGTTCAGATCAGCAAATTGGGCAAAGGGGCTAATCAGCCTCATTTTCCCACCACATTGTCCTCTTTTTTGCCTTATTAAAGAACCTCTGTCCCAAGCAAGTTAGTTATCCAATTTAGGTCGGGACATGATGCATCACCTCCCAAATGATGCTGGTCTGAAGCATCCTTAGGCTTTCTGCTAAAAGGATTTTACACCTTTGCTTTTTTCATGGTCATTGTCTATGAGGACTAAGGCCTTATTCTCAGTGAGATCCCATTCTCTTGCCTCCCATGGTCACTGGTCCCCCATCAGAGTTCCTCCACACACACAACAAGTGGGCTATGTCTTCTACTAGACACATGAACAGGTTTCAGGTCACTGTGGGAATCTGTGCCAGGAGCTGGACTATCTCTTTATAAAATGAATAAAAGACTCAAAATGGTTGGGGCAAAAGTACATCTTTAATACAGATGAGTGATCCAAGGTCATGCTCTCTCTGGTTTATCCACAGTCCAAAGCTTTTGTCCTCCTATTATTTTGGATCCTTCATGTCTAGGATGTTGTTAATGACAACATTTCATGTCCCGAGCCAACAAGGGGTTGGAGACTTGCTTTCTTTCTATTTTTTTTGTTTGTTTTTTGAGACAGGGTCTCACTTTGTACTTCAGGCTGGCCCTGAGCTCAGCCTCAAACTCACATCACAGCAATCCTCCTGTCTCTGCCTCTCGAGTGCTGGGATTACAGGCATGAGCCACCATGCCCGGCACTGTGGTATGTAGTACTGATTGCTGCTGGGTGTGAGTCTCCATGTCCAGTATTGTATGTGATTACCAAGAATCAAACCCAGGTCCTTGAGCTTACGAGACAGGCCCTGGAACCACTGAGCTAAATCCCCGGCCTGAGACTTGATTTCTTTAAAGGAGAACCCATCTGTCAGGTGGCTCCTTTTATACATGACCAATGCTGGCAACCACTGGTCAGTGGATCTCTCTATAATTCCATGGATTATTTCCTCAGATGTACATACACTTGTCATTACTGCTATACTTTTTCCCAATTTAAGTTCCACATGATGCATGTGGACACCGGATCACCCCATACTTAGGAAGAAACATTTGATCAGCTTTAAAGGTAGAGTTGATAGCTGTACAAGCATCAAAAACTAAAATGATTAGCTCTCCCAGGCCTTAATCTTGTGGTTTTGTTTATGAAAGGTCCTCATTTATCTCTGGTGTGAGACACAGTCAGGATTTGAAAGTCCAAATTGGTTCCTAATTCTGAATTAAAGCAAATGGCTGAGGTATCATCTTTAGGCTCACAGATCTCATATCCAGACAAACTATGGGCACAAGCTCCTATGACCCCTCTTTTACAAACTTGCTAAGTATGGAAAAGCAAAAGTCAGTTGCTGTTGTCTGATCCTATGGTCAATAGAAGCCCACAGCAGGGAATGATTTCTTGTACCAATTTTCATATTACTTCTTGGGTTTTTTTTTTTTTTTCTCTGACAAGGGAGAGCCTCTTTCCAGTAGGAGCAAGTGTAGACCACAACCAAGAGGGAACAATCCCCTGCACTTGGGCAGTTCTGTGAAGTGGGCCTGCATATGTCTGAAAGGTGCCCCTCTCCTCTGGACCTACTGCAATGCCTGGCAATGTCTCTGGATTATGTTGAGCACAAGTCACACACCACTGGGCAAATCCCTTTAAATTTTAATGAGCATAAGTCAAATATAAATTATACCCTTTTCTTCTTTCTGAACTGAAGTCAAGGTCTATAAACTTAAACATTAATTTTAAACAATAGGACAGGCATGGTAGTTCATGCCTCTAATTCCAGCACTTTGGAAGCTGAAACAGGATGAGTTTGAGATCAGACTTAAGCTACACAGTAGGTTCAAGGCCAGCCTGGACAACAGTGCGATCCTGCCTCAAAATAAAACAAAAAAATGAAAATAACATTTTTCCCTCTAGCTTTACCAAGTAGATGACAGGACAGTAACTAAAAAGACCAGACATTCATTATCAACTATAGGATTTAATGGGGTAAAGTCCACAATTGTATTTGCACTAAGGGAAGAGAAAGAATTAAATATTGATTAGTAACACAAAAAGAATTAAGAGTTGGTCATTTTGCTATCTGATTGCATCAAGATCAAAACATATATTGATAATAAGCATTTAAATAGGATTTTTGTTGGAAATGGTAGAGACCAGAGAAAATACTCCAAAGAAGAAAATAAAAAAATTTATCCAAGTTGAATCTACTAAAATTACCATTGAACATGTCCCATTCTGTTAACAGGCTATTACCTCCTCTTAATGAAATTGGAGGGTAAAGAACCAGTGAGAGCGAAGGCTTCTTTGAAGGTTTTGCCATTCCTAAGTTCTCCTGAAACCTAATGCACACTGTAAACCGTCCTAAGTTACCATCATTCATTGAAAATTTGTGGTAAGCTTTGATTCTTAAGACAAGTCTCATGAGTGTGATGGACTCTGTGTGAGCTTTACATAGTCAGAAATTGCAGAGCACAGGTGGTTAAGGAGACTTTCCCATTTAGCTTCCTTCCATTTTTCCAATTCACAGGTCAGAAAACCCTCTCTCATTTATTAGGCAATTGAATTCCTCCTGAGAAGCACTAGAGAAGAGAATAGTCTGAACTCATCACTCCAGCAGGGACAGTACTGAAGCACTGGGCTGTGTGACAGTGTGAGGGAAGCACTCTCGGTGTGAGGCGCGAACTCTCTGCCTCAGTTTCTCATCTGCGGGATGGGGAGTAATGCCTGTCTTTAGGAGCCACGTGAGCAACAGATAACATACATCACAACTACTCCCAAAGCACCCCTGGCTTGGTGGGTGCTCAGATGGACCTTCTTCCCTTCACAATCCTACATTTCCATTTCCCTCCTAATAAAATTCTTCTCATCCTATGAGGCCCATCTTTCTGTCTCCCTTGTCAAAACAATCTGCTCCTATGACACTTTGTTTGTGTGCCTATTTTGCCTTAAATATTGTTAGATGCTACATCTGTCTATGTTTTTACTTGATGTCAAGTATCCGGGAGGGGGGTGCCCTGGTTATTTTTTCAAAATCCTCTTTTCTTCCTCTTGTCCCTATACTTGTGATGTAAAACTTGCTTGAAGTTCCTTACAAATGTTTTGCTTTTTAAGTACCTACTATTGAAAATATTAAGATATATCAGCAGCTTTCCCAATTTTTGCCTTGTACAACCACCAATTTTTTAAAAAAGTAAAGTACAGGCAATGACTTGACAAGTGTTCCCTCAGCAGAGAATTACAATGACAACAGTTGTCCAGAAAAAGAGCTTATTTAATATCACAGGATCAGAGGCCATCTGCCTTATATTTTCTCTCCAGCAGTCAAGAATAAATTCGATTCACATCTCTTTTCTGTGATATGTATTAAATACAGAATGAAATAAAACCACAATACTTCTAATATATGAGAAAGCAGCCTTAACTAGGTTAAAATACCACTTTATTTTTGATATGAATTAATCTCTATACATTTCAAAACATACAAAATAAACCTATAGATATCAATATTTATATACATTTATATCTATGTACCAGTTAATAAGCCCAGTCATTGCCAGGATAATGCTCTATCAGATTAATCATGTAGACTCCACAGCCTCAAAGAAAGTTCTCATGATATATCAGCAGTTAATACTTAAAATAAATCAAACTATAGCAAAGTATCTGCAACCTGAAGTGTCTTCTATTTCCACTTCAACGTACAGATTCTGCAGTTCCCACAAGCCTCCCTAGTTAATCCAGTCCAAACTAAGCTCATTCTCCTATGATCCATCACGTTTCTATTTTTAAGAAATAAGTACTTTCATTTTGTTACAACTTTTCTGATAAACTGATTTTTTCTATAAATATTAAAACAAAATTATGTTTTCCCTCAAAAATTATGCTTCTCTCAAATTATACAATTTTTGAAGGTAGGACTTTGCTATGTGCCTCTGTATTCCTATGGAGATTAATATAATAATTCAAACAACATAATTTACTTAGTGGATATAGCAAAGTAGTTTCTCTGGCATGACTAATGACTTGCCTTGTGTTATCTTCCTTCGTATCATTTCAAGTATCAGTTAAGAAGCATCTGTATCAAGAGGTACACTGTTAATTGCTTCACTCATTCATCTGACTTACTATCAAAACCCTAATATGCTCAATATGTGTATAATTCTAGGTATTCAAACTAAAAAAAGGATTAAAAATAATTTCTTGTCCTCATGAATCTTTCATTCACTGTACCAGTGATTCCAAGATGAAATCAAGGTTGTATTTTACTCAACAGGCAGATATTCTGATTCAATAAATACACTAAATATCAAAAAGAAGCACACCACCTTAGGGTAGGCAGACTGCTATACGAAAATATCTTAAACTAGATGGTTTGTAAATGGCAGAAAATTCTTTCTCATTTTTCTTGAGTATGAGAAGTTCAAGTGAAGGCAAACCTGGCGTCTGGTAAGAGCCCACCGTGTGGCACACAGGTGGTGCCCTCTTGCTGTGGCTTCATGTGGTGGAGGGGCAAGACATGCCTGAGGCACTAATCCCACTCCCAGGGGCTCTGCTCCAGGACTTCATACTGCCTGGGGCTCCACTTGCTAATGCATCAGCTCAGGCATTAGAACTTCAACATCCCAAGGGGACATATACTTTCAGATTATATGATTCAGAGAGATTAAAAAAACACCTGCAGATGGGACAATATATTAACAGTTTTGACTTCAAGGTAGCCCTTTCCCTAGTACATTTCATTCGACTGAAGCTAAAACATTTGTTCACACTCAAAGACTGTTTGACGAACAGTGGATGTAGCTTTCAAAATTTATATTTGAAGACAAACCTCTGTTTTATACAACTGGCATAGCTATTTTAGCGGCAACAGAAACTGCTAGATTTCTCAGGGAACACTCCAAAATTTAGATGAGAAAATGTGCTAGAATTTGGATATTATTAAATAATTTGCCAACAACTTTGTAGACCTAATAGCTTTAAGGTATTAAAGGAATTGATTTTATAATTTGAAATGAATTTTCTTTCAGTTTTACACAGTACTAATAAAAATGCTGACATTCATGCTCTCCTATTATATAATTATAAGGAATTCACTAAAAACGTTATTTACTGCTGAGCCCACTTTGTCTTGCCTTATTTAGAGGCCTGCCTTAAAGTTATTTTTATATGACTCTCCTGGTCTCTAGTAACATTTGAGCTACTGTATATAATCTTAGAAGTATTAATTCTGAAAAGGAACCTAAATAAGATTATCTGTCACTGCTTAGAAAGCTTCAATTTCACAAGTTTAATTTGTTTTTAAACTAGACTGCCTGGGTTTAGAGTCTATATCTACAGCACTGCTGTAACGTTGGTTAAATTATCTAGCAAGGTGTGCCCTCTGTAAATCATGGATTACCACCAAATTTTGAGGGCTCTATGAATAATAAATAAAATAATGAACAGTACTTAAAGTATTTTGATCAGTGCTATTCACACAACATGTGTGTGACATGTGCATTACTATCTGTGATGCCCTCATGATCTGCACATCATAGTATTTAATACTCACTTATTTATGTTAAAGATATCAAGATCTTTAAGGGACTTTATCAGTCTTACAGCTTTAGAGAAGTTTCTATGTTAACATAAAATATTACTATCACTTTTGTACATATAGCATTCAGTTTGGAAGGCAATGATCTCTTTATATAAATGCCTGTTAACTTCTCTAGCTTAATGTTTGATTGCCCGTTGGAGACAAATTATTGATTTCAGGATTTGTAAAGATAGATGAAAACAGAATTTGTTTCTTATGAAGGTTTGGGCCAACTTCAAACAAAACATCTTTTCCTGTCCCCTCACACCTACAGACCTTTCACTAAAAACAAAAAAGCAAAACAGAAAGTAAGGCTTTTGTAATATCTTCTGGCACAATAGTCTTCAATATGTTGACAAAGAGCCTGGTTTCACCAATGAATTGTTATAGTACTCGTCCTTGTCACAGTCTAAGAAGAACATTCATATTGCCAATGACTTAAAGCATCATTCAGGTTGGAAGAAAGAGAGGGAGTTGTGATCCTGTGAGAAAGCAAAAGTCTGTATAATCCACAGAGAGAGGAAAAACAAAGCTACTTCTAGGAAGACTTGGAAGTAAATTAATGCTCTTCTTGCTGGTGTCTGTTTAACTCAGAAAAGTGTAACAACACACACACACACACACATTCTGTAGGAGACCAAGAGTGACATACAGGCTATGGGAACTCAGAGAGAATGTGCTGCTCTTAATTGAAAAACACACATGAGTGTGCTACATAACAGTATAGAGTGCATAAGTACTCATTTCTGTATTAAGGATTTGTGAATTATTTCTAATGCCATCAGATTTAGGTTTAAAAATGTTTATCTTAATTTTCTACATGAGACTTTATTTGTATGTGCATTTTAAATTATTTCCCAAATTAATACTCTACTCTCATCAATCTTAAAAAAAAAGAAAGAAAGAAAGAAACAAACAAGAAATAAGGTCTTAAGTACTATAAACGGAATGCATGGCAACCTAAACAAAGTCAATTTCATAAAATTTGGTTTTTCATGTTTACACCTCCACAAAGAGACACATCTATAAGACAGGTTATGAAGTGCAAGGAATAGTGGTGAGCAGGCCAGACCCAAATCAACTGCCACACACATGAAGAAGTCTGCTTTCTGTCTGATTTCTGAAGTGATTGCCAAAGTATCACAACAAACTGTACTAGCTAACATTTCAAGAATAGTACTCCTATATTTGGTTACACAGTAGGAATCAGAGCCAAATCGATCAGTAACAATATTAATTTCAACTTGTGTTTTTATTATCTACCTGATATTTAGCATTTTGCGTATTATCTACTTTAAAGTTCAAATATTAGAGTTATGTAGGTAATATAATCTTATTTGAAAAATGCAAAAACAAAAGATTTTATAACTATATATAACTATGTAAGTAGATGAACCAGTATTTAATCCCAGTATCTATCTATCTATCTATCTATCTATCTATCTCTCTCTCTATATATATATGTATATGTCACATACCTCAGTTACTTTTCTTTTTTTATAACCAATTTGATATATAATTATTTTGAATGTTGGATACTGGCCAAAAATAACATTTTCAATGATTAGTTAATCCTCCACTTCTTAAAAATATTTAAAACTCTCTCACTATAGGAAATATGCTACAGGGGTTTTCCAATAAGCACTAGCTATGATTCTGTCTTTGCAGTTTGAAGCACTATTTATTTTGTTAATTATGCACAGATCTATATTATCTATAAACTTCATATAAAAAAGTAACTGTAGAAGACAATAAATATGTGGGGCTTTTTTGTTTTTAAATATTTTTAAAGGTAGTATTAAAAAGTAAAAGCATCAATAATAAACACTGATGCACCCATTACTAAACATGAATGGATCTTAACATGCTAGATATAGAGTCACTTCCAAGGGGTGCTGTATCAGAGTACCATAGACTGTGCAGTTTGATGCAAGAAGAATTTATTCTCTCACAGTTCTGAAGGCGAGGAGCCCCACATCAAGGTGTTGTTACACTGGTTCCCACTGTAGCAAAATTCTCTGAGGGAGACTCTTGTCCCAGCTGTAATCTTGGTTTCCAGTACCCCAGTGTCCCCTCCATGTGCAGACAAAGCTCTACAATTCCTGCCACAAGCAATGGTACCTAGAGATGGTTAACATGAGCAAAAGCCGAAGAGCCCCAGAAAGCTCTCCATTCGAGCTAACAGAAGAAATAACACAGGGTTCAGTCTCCACTGGTAATGTGAACTGTCTTTAATTGAACCAGAACACAGACCAAAATTATAAAGGTTGACAATCACTGTAACATTTATATGTGTTATTTTTAATAGCTCCCTGCAAACTGTCACTTAAGGGAACTTTGTTATAAAATAAATGGCAAAACAGAGACTCTTCATAGGATGCACAAGACTTCCAAATATATTTATCTGAACATTCATAGTTGTGAATTCAGGATATGACTGATTCCACAGCTTATTTTCAATGTCTTTGACATTATCTACTGCTCTTTATCATTTTGAGTTAATTTCTCAAACAAGCTTGTCAGAACCCAATTAAGAATTTATCTCCCCTTCTTAGTTTAGTCCCACCTAGCAAGTAAAGATGACAGATATTTAGTAGTGGTGCCTGACTAGTCTGGCAACTTCAAAAATGTGTAAATTGAGGGTGCAAACAGATACAAAATAGATGACAAATAATCATCAAGACTTTAAAAATTTTAATAAACAAGGACAGTGAATGGATAAGACTACATGAAAATTTTTACAAATATTATAAGATACACTAGCATTTTAAAAGCTGGCATGACCTTTTTCTGAAAGGGAGTAATGACTACAAGTGACTTACATAGGCAATTGCTTAGGCTTTTTTATCTGGAAGTTATCTGGGCACTGAAAAGGTAGAAACTAATTTTCATATCTCAAGTAAACGGCAAAGCTATAGTCACTTCTAAGAAAGGGAGCACAAAGAATAATGTAGAAAGTCTACAACTTTATACATTATACAATATTTTACAACTGAAATTTTTTATCCCTTCTACCTTATAGCTAATGGGCCTTAAATTTACGAATGTGCCTTGGAGAGGGCAGAGCAATTTTCCTGATGTTGTAAAATTACTGGGCAGAAAATACCCAAATGTTACTTAATTACCTTAGCACCAACAGTAGTCTAACCTACATTCTTCACTCAAGAAAACAGCATTTACTAAGATAAAAACCTTACATGTGTAATATATGTAAGTAACTGTCATTATACAAATCAACCATTATACCATAATCTGACTTCATTTGGCATTCTTGAATATATCCCCCCTACTTGAAAGCTTTTTAACATGGAGAATTCATGGGAAAAGGGGACCAGACATTGGAAAACAGAAGGTAAGCAGATTATGGGAAAGGGGGTAAGGAGGGAGGCTGGAGTGGAAAGAGACAGGCGGATATAGGAAGAAAGGAGGAAAGAAGAGGCAGGAAGGGGAGGGGGAAGAAGACAGGTTAGTGGACTAGAAGATCTGCTCAGTAAATTCAGGCTAACGGGGCCAGGAGTTCTCCCAGCAGATAAGGGCTATAGTCTTCTAAATAGGGACTAAAATAATGAAATCAAATGGTATCTTTAGGTAACCACTAGCTTTTTTAAAAAGTCAGGTTTCTATAAGGAAGTTTAGTGAAATGAGGCTATTAAAGTTGGCAGAGAAGGGCTGGGGAGTTAGCTCAGTGGTTCCAGCGCCTGTCTCGCAAGTGCAAGGACCCGGGTTCGATTCCCCGGTAACCACATAACAATACTGGGTGTGGAGACCCACATCCAGCAGCAACCAGTACCACATACCACAGTGCCAGGCGTGGTGGCTCATGCCTGTAATCCCAGCACTCGAGAGGCAGAGGCAGGAGGATTGTGATGTGAGTTTGAGGCTGAGCTTAGGGCCAGCCTGAACCACAAAGCGAGACCCTGTCTCCAAAAACCTAAAA
Source organism: Petromus typicus (assembly GCA_004026965.1). NCBI lineage: Eukaryota > Metazoa > Chordata > Mammalia > Rodentia > Petromuridae > Petromus > Petromus typicus. The sequence goes on from PVIR01008759.1 coordinate 25,898, forward strand.
AAAAAAAAAAAAAAAAGTTGGCAGAGAAAGGATGGCAGAGAAATGATCATATAGGGCCTAACTGGCAAGGCTTTTGCAATCCAAGCATTACAGCACAGCATTTGAAGAACCAAATGTTGTAAAGCAGAAGAGAGGAACTGCTGCCTGCTCATTACATTTTAAAGAAAGGGACTCAGGCTTCAACCATCAGCTGGTTTGGCATGAAAATGTATAAGAACAACAAATAAAGCTGCTTCTCAGCCAGCCAGAGGACCTGCCCAAAATTCACAGTCATGGTTCACTATCCTGCTTTTTCCTCCAGCTTTTCTGATATGGTTGGAAACTGAATGATTTGCTGAAGGTTCCACTAGTGGAACCTTGGTACCACAAGTGGCAGCGTTGGGAGGTGGTGGGCCTCTGAGGCATGGAAACTAGTGGGATGTTATAAGAGGACTGACTTTGGAAGGAATTAGGTGCTTCTCATGGGCCTCTAAGTTAGGTCTTAGGAGAGAGCTGCTGTATGAACAGTAAGTCACGCTCCTCTGCACACCCTGGCTCTCCATTGTGGAAGGTAGTCTCACCCCCTTGCATCTGCTCTTGCCATCATCCCATCTCCCACAGGATTGTCACAAGAGCCAACACCATCACTATATCCTTGAACCTCCAGAACTCTGAGCTGAATGAACTTCTTTACAGATTACCCAGCTTCGGGTATGTCATTACACTACAGGAAAACAGACTAATATAATAGCTTTTGTAGGACCTGCTAAGTTCATGGTAATGATTTACACCTACTATGTCAATAACAAAACTTTTAAGGACTACCGCTTATGTTATAACAAAGTGTGCACAATTTTGAATAAATGAGTAAAGGGAAATCTGAAGTGTGAACCCCTCCGTACTGTAGGGACTAGGCCCTTTTTGAGTATTTGATGATAGGTAAAGGCAAGGCAGCATTCTTAGGTGTAGAAAGAGGCCCCTAAACCAAACTATTACTTTTGAGGAACCAGCCTGCCTGGTACAGACAACTCTGCAGAGAGGAGAGGGAAGATAAGGGGAACAAATGAAGAGAAGAGGAGGGAAAAGGATGTGGGAAAGAGTCGGGGACCATCTGGCCTGCTGCAGGGAGCTTTCCATGAGGAAAGCAAGCTGGAAGCCCCATACAGCCTTTCATGTGAGGTGAGCTTGCTCAATCATCTGCCTGTTTTGTCCACCTTCTGTTCAAAGAAGTGAGGGCCAGGCTCACACCAGGGTTAACACCTGTGAGGGTATCCGAGCAAGCAATGAAGCTTGTTTAAAAAGCAGAGGCATTCTAGGTATGTTCAGGGGCCAATTCTCCTTATTAACACACACAAACAAAGGTTAAGTATATTTAATATTGTTCCTCTTGAAGGGTCTTTCACATCCATCCATAAGCATCACTGTTTTGACACCTTCCGTCAAAGCTACATTATCAGCTGTGCATATAATTTTATAGGAGAAGTAGATTAACTAGAGTGGGAATTAAATTCCTCTATGTAACATAGAAATTTTTTAAACAGAGAACTCAGTCAGGAAGCTAAATTCTCAGTAATAAAGGATTAAATACATTCCAAAGTGACTGAAAAAAATCACTAAAATAGAAAAGCATCACATGCTGCTTGATCAAAATCTGTAGTGTAAAAGCCACTGGGGGGAGAAAAATTACTTCCCTGAAAATATTTGTTATAATTTAAAACACTAACAGTCCAAATAAACCATCTCAAACAGAAAAGAAGTTTATCAAAAAAGGAGAATTCTTGCTAAAAGAAACTAAAATTATCAAGTAATGCTTCCTAAACATGACTGAATTAAACTCTGGGTGGGTGCCTTTTAATTTGCACTGGGACCGTTCCAGTTCCTCAACGTGGACACTCAACTGTGGACTTAATAGAAATAAAACAATTATGACTATTATAGGAAAAGTGTCTGCCATCAGACCAAGAAGTTATTCTACATCAACTGTTAAAGACAATAAATGTTTGCCATAGTGAAAACAAAGTGTTGTCCTTATATAACACTGTTAGTTATAGTTTCTAGGTGTGATTTAAATAGATATACCAAATATTTGGAAAAATATTAAAACACATGAAGACAATGATTGTTATAGATGTATATCCTTAACACCTTAGCAATAAAGTTTAATGTACTATAAAAGCTTAAAAGGTGACATCAAAAGAAGCTTTATGTCTCCGAAGCCCTAAAACTTAATAATCATCCATTCCATAATTTTCCTGAAATTAGGTCACCTAGATACTGGCTGACAAATGGACAATCATGCGATTACTGTCATGAAAAAGATATCCAATAGAATAAATTATTGTCATGTCAAGCACTGTTACTGATATGGTCAATTGATGATTGGTCAAATACTAGCACTTTCCTATGTTCAACCTAGATGTTATATGAAACATACATCATGTGTGGTGCTAAGTATGCCACCATGCTCAACCATAATGCCCATGGCTTCATGAGAATTTCTTACAAAGCTGAGGTAGGGGGTCAACACATTCAACTTCTCTAAGTTTCCTAAACACTGAAAGAAAACCACCAAATGAGACACCTGGGCTCACCTGGCACCCCTACTTTATGTTGGAAAAGGGTGCCAGGCAGTTTTAATAATTATCTGCCTATACTTCTGTCTTACCCAGCTCTCTATGATTTCATATCATTTATTTTTATATTTCTAAGGTATGAGGTGATACCTAACTAGCACTTAAATAAATGTTCATTTAATTAGATGAATTCCTTAACTCAAACAATCGATGATCTAGTTTAGTGCCTACTACATGGCTAATACTATATAAACCATGACATTCTGTTATCAAAGCACTACAATTAAGAGAAGGTAGTACACAGGAAAATATAAACTCAGTCCTGAAGTGTGAAAAACCATGATAAATGCTTCTGGAAAAGCAAAACTCCAAGGCATAATAAAAATAGCATCCCTTACATATTTAGCTCAGACACTCTGCTCAGCAACTTAAATTCATTAATTAATTTAATCATCCACCAACTTCTAGTGTACTTAGAGTATGAGTGTACATTATTATATTCATTTTATAGGTAAGAAACTGAAGTCCAAGAAGTTAAATGCCAAGTTGCACAAGTTTTAGGTCAAGTAAATTCTCTGCAGATCTGGGATTCAAACTCAGACACAAATGAAGTCACCGATGTTTTTCATATATTACTCCCCAAGACCAAACTATATTTCTTTTGCAGTGAAGCCTACAAAAGTCCTGAAAGTCAGATATCTTGAGCCATTATTGTATCAGAATTATTCTGGAAGTTTAATGAAGCCTGTGAATTTCTTTTCAAGATGATGGTTTTATAAATGCACAAAATTAAATCTGTAGAACTACAAAGGAAAGCAGTTATAAAGAAATATAGTTAAAAATGTTTTTAAAACATTTATTCTATGGTACTATGTGTGTTTTTTAATAGCTCACTAAATAATAAAATGTAACAAGGAAATCTGCCCGACTGAGAGTACTATAGTGTCAGTGAAGTTCCTGAACATCAATAATATTTGGGATAGCTTCAGTAAAACACAATGTGATATGAAAATGTTTGTATTTCTATTGGTGATAGTCAACGGCTAGCAGTACTACTGTGGTTTGTTGTCTACATTGCTAATGTAAGTGAAAGCTAATTTTCATTTCAAAGTTTGTGAAAATGAAAATCGAGTGTTTTCCCTGAGTTCACAGACTCATGAACTCGGGCCAAACCCCATGTTCTCTCTGAAACCATCTGTCTTTTCCTTGCATCCCTTCCATGGACCTCGCTCATGGGACACTCAGAATGTGTGAGTCCTCATCTGAACAGAGTGAGGTAGAACCTGTGCACTCTAGAGGCCATCTGCATTGCACCTCACATACAACAGAGACCTGCTTTATACATAAAACATTTTTTTAGCTCCGTGTATAAAAAAGTGAGCATCTGCTAAACAGTTTGAATTTTTTTCAAATTTGTGTGATTTTTTTCAAGAAGTGATGTCTATCCTCCAGTTCATTACTCTACATAAAACTGCTATTGCAAACCTGGATTTGTATGCAGGAAAGTGCCCTCTCATGATCTAAGAAAACAAGATTCTCCGTCCTATAGAAATCTTCAGCAACAAAAATGGGTACTTTTATGTCTGTTGTAAAATCCCCACCATGCTGCATCTCTATCATGTCTCCTTTCTGGAGTCCTTATGTTTCTGCTTAAATCCTAAAGCCCTTTCTTCCACAAAATATTAATTTTTGCTTGGCAGAACTAAGGTGGAGCAATTTAGCCTTCTGCAGCAACAGAAACCACAGACACCTAGAAGGAGCGGAGGACCGGAGAAGTCTGCATTGGAGTGGGGGTGGGTGGATCCAGGTGTAAAAACCAAGGGAAGGGTGCAGGCAGAGCAATGGTGGCCAGCAGTCCCTCATACATGTGGTGGCAGAGGTGGCATGGAAGTGGTTGAGTAGGGTGTAGAGCATACTTAGCCAAGGGATGTTGAGAAATGACTGGAAGGAAACCGAGGTAGGGATCACAGATGGTGGAGACCAGAGGGAATCGGAACAAATTCTGATGGAAGATCTGGGAGAGCAGAGATGGGCCAAAGAAAATTTTTTTCTGGGAAGCATTTCTCAAAACATGAGGCAAATCTTCAATATCCAGGTGAGCGATTTTGAGATCCCTAAAAAAATACTTCTAAAGTGGTAAAAAGATTATGTTTTTAACGTACTTTATGTTGTGGATGAAAGCAGCTCTTTCAGGTAAGTATTTTAATGACAATCCAATATAAAACTAAATTTTATAAGGTAAATCAGTAATTTACAAGATGACCAATGACTTCTTTTAGCTAGATATTCTTGCAAATGTTTCTGGTTTGACCCTTTATGCCTTTCAAGAGCTTATTCTTTTCATCTTTGTGACTAAGAAAAGGTTTGGTGTATACCAAGGTGAGATCAGTATTCATTGCTACCCTTGTGCTAACAAAGTCACATAGGTTTTCTTCCACAGTATCACCTATGAAACCAAACAGACAATAAATATTTTTTTTAAAAATAAGGGCCCAGGAATAAAAAGGACCACTGAATGAATGTGACAGTAGAGAAGTATTTAACTGACTTGGATGTGAGCACAAAGCCCAAAACTTTCTCATAATTTGGGGATTACAAAGTCAGGGGAAAAGGACTATTTGCTCCTTATTCCCCTCAACATGGAGCAGTAAGAAAAGTAATAAAGGAAGTAATAAAGGAAAATATTAGCTTTAAAATTAGGAAGAAGTTTCTGTGACAAAAACCCACCAACATAAGATAGGACCTACCTCATTAGGCAAACACTAAGTTTAAAGAATTGTTGCTTAACCTTGAAAGGAAAGGAGAAGGAAAATAAGTGAAAATAAACAACTTCTAAAAGAAAAACACTTACAGTTAAAGAGTACTCCAGTAATCAATGAAGGAGTAATGTGGGACAGAATCTGTGATCAAATGAGTTTCCTTATTGGAAAGATATGACAATGTCTCTACGCAAAGGTCTTCAGAGATCAACTTATTCTTCTCCATCTAGGATATGGCCTTAGAATACTGAGTTTAGTCACAGTACCAAAGGCTTACAGCCTAATAGCTACACTCTCTTCAAAAGATGATAAACATAAGAGTATAATCTATTCCCAAAACCTGCAGATTGCCAAATTACAGGAAGACTATAGCTCAGTACAAAAGTAAGTACCTCAGATCTGCCTGTGAGTGTCCCCTGTTGTCCTCTGCTACAAATTTGCAAGGTGGGCATGAAAAATTCAGTATTTTAGATTTTTCTAAAAATGCCTAAGAAATTGGAGAAAAATGCTTAGAAAGCTATTTTTTCAACTATCACTGACCGACCAACAAAATTCTATAATGTGTGTATTAACTAGTCTCCATAACAAACTAGATGCCATCAGGAATATAGGTGATGCTGCAGAGCACACAGACCAGCGAGATCAACTCAGTTACCTTAAATAGAAATAAGAATCTCAGATTCTTAAGGAAGGGTTAATTTCAAATGCCACTCTTAGAATATAAGAAATATGAAATGAACTAATATAGCTAATACTAAAAATAATAAATACAATGTGATGTGCAGAGCTTGATACAAATTTAAAACCTCACTTTTCATTACTGGTTACTGGGTTTCATCTATGAATGTATTGACCTTTTATTATCCCCTTCTGTCACAGGCTGCCAATCTTGGTTTACTTAGCAATCATTAATTCACTACAAAAAAAAAAAAGAAAAAAAGCAGGGCTCTTCTATAATATTATTTCAAAGTTTAAAAAGAGATTTTTGACAAGCCAAACATCCCCTTAAATATGAAGAGTAAATCTTTTCATTTCAGAGGAAAGAAACAAGACATTTTCATCAAAATATTTAAATGCTGATCTTTGTCAGCCTCTCTCCCTCTAGCATACACACCTAAGACTAAGAAATACACTATGCATATCAGCTGTAGAAAAGGTATTGTATAAACAAATCCAAAAATGCTTTTTAAAAAATTCTCAGTTTTTACAACCCAAACATTAAGCAACCCAGTTAACTTTTAAATAAATACTGAGTTGGGCCATACAATGTCAGGGCAAGAGGAGAGGAACCTAAGCAAATAATATAAACTGACTGCTTGTCATAAGAAGTCAGAGCAGATAATTGCAACTTCTTTGAGAAGATGTTGACTGATGAAGTCAAATGCTTCAGTATTTTGTAGCAAGAACATGTATAAAGGCTGAAAAATTGTAAGCTGAAGATTTTTACTGAAGTTATAGTACCTAGCTGCTGTTGCTCAGTCTGTCCTCCTCCTCCCTCCCTCTCTCTCTCTCTCTCTCTTTATATTTTGAAGATAGCAGAGTATTTAAGACCAAGAAAAAGACAAAATACACACAAATACATTTTAACCCTCAGAGGTAGGTGCAACTGGAGAAAGCTTTAGAGATCATCTCCCCCGTTCTGCAGATGGAAACTCAGACACAGTATGATCCTGGAGTGAAACTGAGGTACAAAACTACTAATCTCAGAGCAGTGATGACTGGAATAAGGAGGGGAAGGGAAAATACAGTGCAAATCACTGTCACCAGTGATTTATGAACGAGAACAAAGACTCCTAAAGATGTCAAATGGAGCGTAGCCTCGGCCTGGAATGTGAACCGATTTCATTTTAACTGGACCAAGAAATAAGTAAATATCAGAGGTCAAGACACAAAAAAACAAACACAAAAGCCAAAAAATAATATAAAAAACATTGAAGAAAATAACTACAGCCTAATCCAGGGTTAAAGTCTATTTAGTGTGTAAACAATTCTTGTAAATAAGCTTAAAGGATGAATGTTCAAATGAAAAAATAGATAAAGGATATGAACAAGTTATTTATGAAGAAAGAAATACAAGTGACCAGTGTGGAGCTTTCAAATAGCAAAATAAAATCCAGTAAATCAGTCATGTGTTGTGTATCTTCTTCATAAAAAGCAGCATTTTATAATGTTAGAACAGCATAAATTGTAACTGCTTTTCTTGAGGACAATATATAATCTGCAAAAAGAGCTCTAACAATGCTTATTGCCTACTGCCTAGTTATTTCAAATGTAGAATTTTTTTTTTTTTTTTAAACAGGGTCTCACTTTGTGGTTCAGGCTGGCCCTGAGCTCAGCTTCAAATTCACATCACAGCAATTCTCCTGCCTCTGCCTCCCGAGTGCTGGGATTACAGGCATGAGCCACCACACTCGGCACTGTGGTATGTGGTACTGTTTGCTGCTGGGTGTGAGTCTCCACACCCAGTATTGTATGTGTTTAACCAGAGATATAACCTGGGTCCTTTCGCTTGTAAGACAGGCTCTGGAACCACTAAGCTAAATCCCCGGTCCCACATGTAGAAATTTATAAGCAAGCCAATTTAAGAATATAAATGATGGGCTGGGGATATAGCTCAGTGCTTCTGGTGCCTGTCTTGTAAGTGCAAGGAACCGGGTTGGATCCCCCAGCAATGCCAGGAGTGGAGATTCACGCCCAACAGCAATCAGTACCACATACCACAGTGCCGGGCGTGGTTGCTCACGCCTGTAATCCCAGCACTCGGGCGGCAGAGGCAGGAGGATTGCTGTGATGTGAGACAGGCTGAGCTCAGGGCCAGCCTAAAGTACAAAGTGAAACCCTGTCTCAAAAAAAAAAAAAATATATATATATATGTATATATATATATGATGCTTTCAACATTTTTAATAGCCAAATGCAGAAAGCTTACAAATCTAACAAAAAGAAAATCAAATGCTCAGAAATAAGCACCTAAAAATCTATGATTTATTTAAAACAGGGTGTATGGAAAACACTAGAAAGAAAATATTCATATCACTTCTTTTTATAACTGACAGACTTTTTAAAAAGTTGTTGTAGAATCACATATACTTTTCCTCTTTCAAATATTTACCAAAAATGTGTCATAGATATTAGGAAACGAAAAGAAAATGGTCCAATGAGAAGGGGAATAAGAGAATGGGGAGGAGAAAAGAAGGAGACAAGAAAAAAAAAAAAGAAGGGAAGAGAAAAATGGAAACAAGGCTTTTGTAGATAAGGATGAGAAGTTGAAGAGAGGAAGAGGAAATGGAAAAAAAGAAACAAATATATCTGTACAAGCATAAATTCCTGTACATTATGTGTATCTAAAATGAATGTTATCACTAGGTATCTAAAATGTACCAGCAAAATAAAAACTAAAAGAAAAATTTCTTACATGATTTAACATAGACATATATCACTCAATTAAGAATACCTAAATATTGGTGCCAAGAATTTAGCTTAGTGGTTCCAGCGCTTGCCTTGCAAGTGCAAAGGCCCGGGTTCGATCCCTGGTAACCATGTACAGCAATGCTGGGTATGGAGACTCATGCCCACCAGCAATCAGCACCACACACCACAGGGCCAGGTGTGACGGTCACGCCTGTAATCCCAGCACTCAGGATCAGAGGAAGGAGGATTGCTGTGAATGCGAGGCTGAGCTCAGGGTCCGTCTGAACTACAAAATATGAGACCATGTCTCAAAAAAAAAAAGAAAAAAATTAAAAAAATATCTTCATGTAATACCCAAATAGAAACTTCTCTTGTTGCCAGACACTGACTACATTTTGTGCAAAAATATGTGATGAAAGGGTCAAAATTAGGGCTACATATTTTGAGATTAAAACGATTATTTATGAGATTCATAGGAAGAGAAGAAAATACTGAAAATATCTTTAACTTATGGAAGGAATTCTCATTTGTCTCATAACACAAGCTAGAAATAAGCACCAACTACTAGCAGTGATGGCAAGTATGGTTTTAAGACTTGTTTTAATAATTCTTTGGTAATTTTTAAAAGGTTAACTAGCTCCTTGCGTAATTCTCATCCATGCTTTGGAACAATAAAGAAGATAAGCAAACAGAACAGGAAAACCTCACATCCTGTCTTCAAAGCTGTAAACAAAGCCAAGTTCCCACCAACAAACAAAGTAAAGGAAAAAGGAAAAAGGAAAAAGTTCTACCATCCATTATTTTACAGGAACAACTTCAAAGTTCTTATTTTGCTGAAAGCAGTTGGTAAGCAATTACACAGGGTCTTTGAGAATCTCACTGAGAAAGCCCATGTACATTTTCCTGTATCTGTTATCAATCACACTGTCATTTGCTGCATTTGGATGAAGTCCATCTGCATCCCATGAAGCAGAAGTAGCAAGCTGAAGGAAAGAACAACTTGGACAGTAACAAATTGCGGTAAACCTATGTTTGCCCATTTGCAGAAACAGCTGAAGTTCCCCAGATTAACAAACACAAAACCCAAAATGATGGGGCCAAAAATTAATGAATGCTGGTAGACTTAGTATCCATTTTATATCTTCTAGTCAGTGAAATGCTCGAAGAAAACATTCTACAAAAATGAAAGCACAGCAGAATCCATCAACAATTAGCTGTGGTAAAGTCATCTGTAACTATGAACTTCTACTAAGAAGTTACATGTGCCAATTGCCTTTTCCTTCTCTTCTTGTTCTGGTCCTTCACTACCATTTTACACACCTACTTAAGTTGTTTAGATAGCTCAGGCTACTTTTTCTAACTATGCAAGATTTACAATGAAATATATTAATAAAGTTTTTAAAAACAGGTTTATTATTTTCATTATATTATAATTTTTAAACCATGTTATAAAAAGTTATAATAGAAATTAAATAGTCATATGAAAGTAAATATTTTATGTAATACATGGAAATGGAAAAACATGGATGTGAATGTGTATTAAATCTGATTCAGGTACATGAGTACAATCACATATGCTTAAGAAAATATCATATATAAAACCCAGAAAATATAATTATGTCATGGTTTCCTTGAAAGAAATTATTTACCTTAAAAAATAATGTCACGAAAAAATGTTTTCAGTCAAAACTTGTAAAGGACATGAAGCATAAGTTGAGTTTTATACTGAGATCCTCAGTGATAAAGAGACGTGATGTACACCAAGTATCTAAAGGCACTACCAGTGTAACAACAGATACCTCCCCTCCCAGTAGGTGAAACCCAGGACCCTGTGTATTGGGTAGACACTTTATAAATGGGCACATTTCTAATCCCAAGAAAGGACAGATAACTCTGAACTGTCTATAGCATATACAGAACTACAATCAAGATGAAATGGCTATCCATAATAGCACTCCAGCGGCATCGTTTATGAAATAGGGGGGAAACTTCCTCATTTTCTCTTCCATCTTAGTCCTAGTTTTAGTTTTGGGAGCACATACAACACTAACCACATCTGTCTCCAGTTCCTTCAAGTATCCAACACATTATATACTGAATACCTGATAAACTTGTACTCATTCATGTCTTATTATACCCAAAAAAGAGCACAACTCTCAGGAATACTGTGAAAGTACTCTCTCCCTCACTTGAATTATAATACTTTTATGAAAATAGCTTACCTGTGCCTTTTACTAGAGTGTTTTCACACCATACTATATATTTTAGAAAACACTTATTTTGGAATAATTTAATATTTACAAAGTTTCAAAGGTAATACAGTGAACTGCTTCACCCTTTGATTCAAGTTCCCCTTGAGCTTGTTTTATTTTTCAAATGTATATCTTTTATTTTAAAAAAATATGCTTTCCTGAGCTACATTTCCTGTATCATGAGACATTTTACTTTTCATCTGTTTCATCACCTAATGCAAATAGTTCTTTCTTTTATTTCATTTTTCAAGAACTGAAGCAAGATTTCATCAGGGAAGTCAGGCTGGAGTATTACAAAAAGAAGTGCGAGGTCCTGGACTTGTGAAGATATTCTAAGTCAAGACCCAGTTACAAAATGTACCCACTGTTGCTATTAGATTCACATAAAATGAATACCTGGAAAGCAAGATTTCTATACTTTTATCTAATTCAATAGGCAGAGGCATGAGGTAATACAAACTTTGTAGGGTAGTCTCTGACACATACCTGTGATGAATTCCAAATGCAATCAAGTATCTGTACATCCAGTTACTTTACTATGTAAAAATATTCATTACTTCTGAAAAGTTCACACCACTGTGACTCCATGTTCTCTTTTTTACTAGTCTAATATAAATGTGTATGTTATATTTCTTGAGTTTAAGAGTTTAAAGAATTTGCACAGTGGAAGTAACTCATTCCTCAAATGACTCTGAAATGCTTAGGAAAAAAAATGGAACAATAAACTTAACGTCTATTAGCAACTCACGGAAGCAGTTAACAACCATGTGTAAAAACTTGTGTTCATAGGAAATCCATAGAGATTTCCCATGAGTCACCAGCTAAGACCAGAAGAAACAGCAAGATGGCATTGGTAGTATTATTTCTTCAATAAGAAAAGAAAATCCAATTTATCCTCTTGAAATTAGTTACTGGCCTTAATTATTGTAAAGCATAGGGAACAAAATGGCACGAGATAGTGATTTGCTATTGAAATCCTGATTAAAAAGGATAATTTAGACATGTGGCCCTAAAGATAGCTATATGCAGCTATATCAATAGCTGCCAGAAGATTTTTCTAAACTGTTTATTTCTTCTCAAAAGATGGGAATAATTTCCAATTCTGTTTATCTCTCAAAACCAGGCTGTGGAATTAGTTTTTAAATTGCAAAACAAAATTGATAGTGCTTTCAAGAACGTTACAAACTCACAGACTTCTTGTACTATTATGGAGTTTTTAAAACAGGGAAGCCATTTAAAAATATTTCTTAAAGTACTCACATATTGAAAACAAAGCACTTTAGACCTACCTCATAGTAACTCCGAACTGCATTGCAAAATGCTTCATCAGCGACAATTTGGGTCTCCCCACTGAGGAAGGCCTGGAACCTTTCCTTCAGCAACTGCAGCTGCTGCTTGTTCAGCTGCAAGGAAAACACAAAATAAGCTGATAAATGAACTGATGCATGACATATAGAGATTACTGAAAGTTATATCTGATATATATTAGACAAATTATACTTGATATGTATTAGATATATTTGATCTATATTAAATTATATAAATATGCATACATACATACATACAGACATGCATACATATGACTTCACACCTAGATGTAGGAAAAGGTGTAGTAGCCATTTGGTAATTTCCCAGGTTAACTGCGTAAGCAGAACTTCCATTGAGTTCATCATGTAGAACTCCTGAGCCTCCTTATCATCTGGATGTTCCCCAGACTTTGTTAATTTATATTGCTCCTTAATAAAAGGGCTATTGGAAGACAGCTCAGGGGGCTTCAGTCCTCTGAGGCTGTTCTTTCTGTTGAAAATTCATCCCTGAGTGCCTCTGTTTCCTTCCACGACCCTGGACTTTACTTCGGACTTACACCAACACCTAGAGTTTGTGGTAAAAAAAAAAAAAGCTAAATTATCCTCCTACATGTACTTACGGCTTAACTTAAAAATGCTTCAAATTACTTCTTCAGGAACTTCAGAATCTTGCTATGGAAAATGAAGCCAAATTTCTATCCCAGAGAGAATTCTGTGATAATTACTACAGTCTCTTTGCACAAACAGGAATGTCTAAAATCTGGATGAGAAATTAACTACTGTAAAAAATTCCCAGATAACCTGCACCACAGAACTCTGAGAGGGTAAGAACTGTTGCAAATGAGTAAATAACACCTTAGACAAGAACAAGAACTTGGGCCATAAAGGCCAGAAGGCACCCTAGGAAGAAATCTTCAGGAAGAAACAACTAATGGTTACCAGAAGCTTGGAACCCATGAACAAAAATACATAAATGTCTGAGGAGAAATAGAGAGAAATGTAAGGTGATAAACCTGATGTTAAAACAGACAGACAAGGTGAACCCTGAATATATCTTCTAGCAGACAATGATAGGAGTTGTAAACCAGAGACCAGGATGCAAATTATAACCAGATTTCCGTACCCTGGGTATTGCTCCCATAATCATTCCTGATGGGAGATTAGGCAGAAGCTACGACTTATTAACAACATCCTCAAGTCATGAACTACAGGAAGGTCAGCTACTTAATTTGGAGAATCCAATGTAAAACGAAAGAGAGAAACCTCTTATTAATACATTAAGAATTTTAAAACAGTGAGAACAGGCCATTAAACAAGTATGAGGTCTTTCTAAGTACTGGTCTCCATAGCTGCACAGGACCATGTCCCAGAAGCTCATCTTGACTATGGGGACAGATAGAATCAATGGAAGTGTAACAGATCATGCAGCAGCATTATATTAAAGCTTAGAGAGAATGATATAATTTTGGAAATAGCATTATCTTGAAATATGTAATGAACAACAAGGTGGGATCTTTTCACTTTAAAGAATTCAGTCCAGGTCTGAAATCTATAAAGAGATATGAAGCATTTGGAACATGCTGAGGATAAAATGATTAAAAGATTAGAGAAACCAAACAAAACTGGTATGGTTTAGCTTCAAAAAGAAGGCTGATGTGAAATAAGTTTAAATGTCTTCAAAAGGCTTATAAAATGCCATTTAAATAGAAGACAAGGTCTTTCTAAAAATGACTTTTATTTGAGTCTTTTGTTTTTGCAGTGTTGAGACTGGAGTCTATCAAATAAGGTATTTAAAAAAATGTTACTTATAATGGACTGATAAGTGTCTCACTGTAGTCAGGTGTTTAAAAAGGCATCTTTTGTTCTTGAGTAAAGAAGAGAGAAGACCATTCCAATTATTTCCTAAGGTTCTTTCTCTTTTGGGGGAAGCTAAACCATGCTGAAGTGCAGGACAACCTGAGTATATTACAATTTCCTTCTCCATAATGCAAAGAAAATGAAAGCAGGGACCTTTGTAGGGATGTGCGTTGGCAAGGCCAACTAAGCCCATGACCTCAGCTCTCTAAAGAGGGCGCACAGAAGGGAGAGTCAGAACTGAAGCAACATTGCTGAGTGAGGCAGCTGACAGGGGCAGCACCGAAGCCAGGGCAATCCATGAGAAGGGCTTTACCTGTGAATCAGGCATACAGATAAATAGTGAAAATGAAATGTATATGAAAATTACAATGAACCAGAAGAGACCTTGATGATCATTTATCTGAAACCAGAGCCTTTGTATTTTTTTCATTGTCTCGTTTTCTATTGAAGGTTTATTTTTTTAAATTCCTTTGAAAATTATAGTATAATTTTAAGTGTAAGTATTCAGTTCAGTCTTTATAAAAATTACTTTTTGGTAATTATGGTGTGTAAATTTTATGGATTTGAATCAAAGAAAGGAAAATAGAGTAATTTTAGAAACTCTAACACAACTGGTAAAGCTCACAAAACATACCAGAAGCACAAAGATAAGTGATTTGCTTCAACTTTTATAAATAAAAGATATCATTTAACACGTGAAATGGCATCAAACATTACTATTATATATGGTCACTAAATAGATACTTTATTAGTATAGATAAGTAATCTATATGCTGCATATAAAGATCTAAAAAGAAAACAAACTGAATTTAAAATACAACACTACAGATAGTTGATAGAAATCAGTTTCCTAAAAGCTATTTGCATCATGAACACAAACTGTATACTAACAGATACGTCAGTGGATCAAATCTAAGAAATGGACTTAAAGACAATCAGAAATGCAGCATAAAAAACTGCATATCATCTCAAAACAGAAATAAATGACCCTTATACAAAAAGAAAGGAATTAGAATCACCAAATAGCTGTCCATAAAAAAATTAAATTGCATCATAACGCCCAATGTTCTGGATTACAAGATTTAAAACTTAAAGTACACCAGGCAGATGCCTGTAATCCCAGCAATCGGGAGGCAGAAGCAGGAGGATTGTTCTGAGCTCCAGGCTTTCCTGGGTTACACAGTGAGTTCAGGGCCAGCCTGAAATATAAAGCAAGATGCTGCCTAAACAAAAACAAAAACAAACAAACAAAAAAAACTTTTAAAATATAAAGATGGAGCCCTGAGGGAATGAAAAAAACATAAGAAAATTCCCTAATATTAGAGTAAGACTTTTCTACTATCATTTAAAATCTAAAAGTCTATCATAACAAAGCTACAAATCAGTATTTCTCGTGAACATAGACACAAAACACAACAAAATATTACAAACTAACAATGTTTAGAATGAATCATACACCAAAGCAAAGATTTATTTCAGGTGTGCAAGGCTGGTTCAAAACTAATAATTCAATTAGTGTGATACATCACATCACTTAAAAGTAAAAATCATACTAGCATAGCAGTAGGTATACCAAAAGTACTTGACAAAGTGCAACATTCATTTATGATAAAATATTCAGTAAGATAGGAATAGACGATAACATGCTCAATTTGATAATGAAAATTTACAAAATCCTGCAGTTAACATCACACACAATGAATAGAAATTAGCAGCTTTTCTACGTCACAGGATACTTTGGTGTTATCTTTCACAACTAAACCCAGTCTTACATACACTACAGAAATTACACTTATTGAAACTGACCCCACAGAGTTGAAAACGTATTCCCAATATGAATATGGAAGTTTATGGATATCTGTAGCAGCTTTAGGTTATCCTTCAGTAAGAGAATCAATAAACAGAACATGATATCTTCAGACAATAAAATATTTAGCACTTAAAAAAAGAGTTACCATGCCCTGGAAAAAGAGAGGAAGATTACAAGCATATTATGGAGTGGAAGAAGCCAATTTGGAAAGATTACATACTGTAGAAGTCCAAATATACAACATTCTGGAAAAATCAAAGCTTTAGAGACTATAAACCAATCAGCTGTGGCAAGGGGTGAGAGAAAAACTGGCAGAGTACAGAGACTTCTTCGGGCAGTGAAATCTTCAAGTGACACTGTGATGAGGGATAAATGTGGTTATAAGTTGTTACAAACCTCAGGAATGTACAACAGCAAAAGTGAAGCCTCATGTCAACAATGGCCTCTGGATGACAGTCACGTGTTAACATGGCACATCCATTAAACAGACATACCTCTCGTTCTGGGAATGTGGACAAGGTGGTAAACTATGCACATGTAACAACAAGTAGTTATATGGGAAAAGTTCACCCTCTATTCAAGGTTAATAGTCCTATAAACAACAATCCATTTTGAAAAACAAACTATTTAAAAATCATAAATTTATAGTTGCATTAAAATAAACTTTGTATGACAAAAAATAACAAACAAAATAAAAAGACTAGTTGGAAAAAAAACCATTCACATCACACAGAACTGATCTCTAACCACTTAGGGAGCTTCTGGCTAAAAACCTGGTCAATGAAACAATAGGAAAATGAGAAGAGGTAAATTCAGAAAAGTGATCCTTTTTCTCTCCTTTTTAAATTATTTATAACAAGTTATTGTACTATAGTTATTCACACTTTAATTTTACAAAATCATGTGTGTCATTGTGGTTTTTCCATACATGCATATAAAGTGCTGAGACCCCATTCCCTTCCCTAATAGTTCCCTTTCTACTATCATATCATTTCCCCCCTGGAGATTTCCATATGAGATAAAATATGCTATCTGGTCTTTCTAAATTTGTCTCATTTCACATAACACAATGATTTCCACTTACATCCATTTACCTACAAACAACATGATTTCATTCTTCCTTGTGGCTGAAAAATACACAATAATGTATACATACAACATGTTCTTTGTTCATCTGCTTATGGACATCTAGGCTGATTCCACAATGTGGCTATTGCGACTAATGCCACAATAAACATGTAATGTAAGTATCTCAGTATGCAGGCAGAGCACCACAGGCTGATTGATTCCTTGGTTACAAACCTAGAAGCTGTGAGGCTAGATCATATGTAGTTAAATTTTTTGTTTTCTGAAGAATGGTTTATATATTAACACTAATGGGAAACAGTATCATACTTCCTTTTCCTTGCATCCTTGCCAATATTCATTATGTTTGCTTTCTTGATAACAGCTCTTCTAACTGGGGTGAGATGGAATCTCACGTAGGTTTGATATTCTTTTTTAGAGCAGTGACTCTTAAGCCAAAGAAAACGCATAACTTCTTTCATAAGAAAATACAAACTAAAATTACCTAAGAGGCCATTTTTTATATTCAGAAGCACATAAAACTGGTGCAATAAAAATAATAGATAATACATACACACACACACACATATTTATTGCCAAGTTAACAATTTCACTTGTGGAGTGATACTACAGATATACCCGCACACATACAAAATAACATACATAAAGTTATCTACTTCATCACAGATTTTCACAGCAACAAATGGAAACAACTTAAATATTTATAAGTAGAAGGCTAATTAAATTATGCTATATCCATACAATACTTGATATTACGTATATAGGAAGAATGTAAAAGTTCTCTATGCACTGATATAAAAACATTGTCAAAATAACACGGAAAATGAAGCCATTTAGAGAACATTATGTAATATGAAGTATCACTCATATATAGAATGGGTAATGTAGAAACATGTATATAAGTTTGTTTCCATGTGCAGACAGAAACTATGCTAAAAGAATGGCTTTAGGAAAAACACAGGTGGAATATAAAGGTAAAAGGGTTTTTGATCTATATCGCTTTTTTCATTGTGGTTTTAAATCAGAATGCCAGTCAAATTTTAATTCGGATTTAAAATAATTTACAATAGCAATTTCTATAATTTATCTTATAGCTATAAACAGCATGTTTTTAAATTCAGAACAATTTTTATCAATCACAAATAGTGCAAATCTCTCCTGAACAGAGACTGAACAGCAGATCAATTAACTTTTCAATTCTTCATGCAGGTAGAATTCAATTTGACTGTATAACCCCCTTTTAACATTTCAAACATGAAGAAATGTAGATAAAGGAAGTCAGAAAAGAACCACGATTATCATCCTGTTCAACCTTCTAATCAGTACAATTAATCTTGACAAAATGTATGGCAAGTTATCTCTTAAGACTCCACTTCTCCTTTTGAGTCTATTAAAACTCAAACACACATACACACACACACACACACACACACACACACACACAACAATTAAGCCCACTCTAACTTAAGATATTTTAACAGTTGAAACACACTTCCCTATGGCATCATAGAGATTTATCCCTAGCTCTGCACTAAAAAAAATAAAAAATAAAAACAGAATAAATGTGCTTCTTTCTTCAACATAACATCCAACATAGTTCAGGGACTTCAACACAAGTACTGTCTTACTTATGAGTCTTTTCATACATTGTTTTAGTTCTCCTCCACAGCCTGGGTACTCTTCTAAGTATGTACCCTAGACAGTCCATAAAATAAGCATGTTAAATAAAACTACATGAAAGCATGTTGGAATCAATAGGATGAAGCAGATAAAACTTAACAGTATCATATCTCTAAAAATGTAGTAGGAGAGTGATCATAATTTTCCTTCTCCTGCTGCTCAATACAAACAAGTAGAAGAACCACATCCCACGGTGTAAACACTGTGTCTATTAATTCAACCTAAAAACCAATTAACTCTCCTTGGCAGTCACATCAACTGAATCACATCTGCTTATAATCAACAAAAATTTCTACAGCATTCTTCCATGTTCTTCATTAAACCTTGTTTGTCTTGCTAAATTATCCACTGTTATCAATGTTGAGTTTTTCTAAATTCTAACCCCTTTCATTCAAAGCCACATCACTCTTTTCACTTTGTAATTTTCACTAATGTAGTAAAAGACCTATAGTCTTCAACTGTCAATATAAAAATATTTATCAATTAATGATTAGGAAAAGACTCCTAAATCCTTTCATTACATATATTTTTATAAATTAACATTCTTTGTGGCAATTAATTTTATTATTATTCAGTTAATTTTGCCAACAAATTTGCCTTCAGACTACTGTACTTACCAATGAATGAATAAAATATTTTTGTAACATAAATAAAACCTGGCAAGTAGAAATTATCTAATGGTAATTGAAAAATAATTTCACATAAAATTAAACCTTAGAAATTTAATTGGAATACAAAAATCCTTGGGAACAAAGAGATCAGTTTTTTAACATGAATACTTCAAATACTAACAGTAAAAAATAAACTTTTAAATAAAGGATGGCACTACAACTTATCCATACTAATAAATGTCAGTATAAAAACATTCAGATTCCAGAGTTCAGAGGTGTTTTGTATATTTTTTTAACATTCAAATTCAATTCTAGCCTTTTCAGTCTAAATAGTACATTCACTGAAGATGAATGCCAGGAGTTTCACTACAGCAGGAAAGCAGCCAATATGCTCCTCCGGAACCCACATTACAACTGTATAGGGCCTGTCCTGACCTGCGGTCTCCATCATGAGGCTTAACAGCAGAGGCAGGGGCTGCCTGGCTGTACCAGTCAGAACCCACTGCAAAGCAGGAGGTGGGTATATATCTCCAGGACTGGAAAACACGTTACATTTTCCTTACATTCCTTGGAGAAAAGCAAAAACATTTTTCAGTAAGTTAAGATGCATTCCTCTAGACATAGATTTTTTTTTTCAAATGTGTAAAGGCATACATAGTTTTAATGACTAACTAATTACATACAATAAAATATATTACCAGGGAAATACTTCAGGATAGGTGTTATTTTCTTTTGTTCTATCAGTTCTCTGTCTGGAACATCCACCTCCAATAACTTGGGCAAAATCAGCAGGACCTTCCATGTTTCTGAAACAACACAGCTCTAGAAACTACACAGCACAACGTAACCAAGAGGCCCCAACGACCCCTCCTGTGTGAGGTACCCTGTGGGAAGCTGCAGGGCAGACATTTTTTCCAGATGGACCTTTTCCACAAGCACAGACACAAGCCAAGCATCTTTAGCCTGAACAATTTTTGACCATAAAATCCAATGGTGAGTTTAAGGCTGGTAAAATATAAGCAAACATTCCTGATATCCAGGAAACATAGAAGAGTGCTGAAATGAACATTTCCAGGATGCCCACCCCTGAAGATTGCATATCTTGGGTTGTTTTTTTTTTTTTGGTTCATGTAAGGGGCTATTTTTACTGTGTGATACGTTTTTCTAATTTTACTAGTACATATTTTCAGTCCATAAGAGTTATTCATCATGGGGAGCTCATTCAAGTATATACTTCATTTTCTTTCTTTTTCCATCCCCTCTTCCTCAAGCAGATCCATAATTACAATGTCTCTAATTCTTCATCTATACAATGATCATAATCATATGCATCTAATAGGGATCACCATATTAAATGAGATTATATAATAAAAGTCCTCTTATACATATGGCACATTTTATAATTCCTATCATTCCAGAAACATATGGTCATTTTACTTAAGTGGGCAAAAGACATAGACAAAAATGAACCTTAAAATGGTAGATGGATGCAGAACTTGCTCTCCAACACAGTAGTTAGTAGCTACAATGGTTATTTAACATTCAAATATAGCTAGTCTCAGACATATGTTCAACTTTAAAATACAATCTGAGTTCCAAATTCTCACTACAATAAAAACAGAACATATTGCTAAATATTTTGTATAGTTACATTTTGGATATGTGGAGTTAAATAAACAATTAAGATCATTTTCATCAGTTTCATTTTATGTGTTTAAATAGAGCTACCAGAAACTTTTAGATTACACAGATGCTTGCCTAAGATTTCAGCTGGTCACCACAGGTGTAGGTATGTTTGTGGTATTCACGTGTCCCTGAACATCATAGAAGAACAGGGCTGTACTTCATCATGGGAAGCATTAGGGCCTCGTTTACAGCAACAGGCTCCCCTGTACCAGAGTATAAGACAGAGCTCTGTGGTATACTGAGAGCAGTGCAGTCTTGTAGTTAGCTCTCCCAAAGGGGGATTCCCCATCCATAGTCAACCAAATACAAATAGAAAATATGCAGAAAAATCAATTGTGTCTGTAGCGAATATTGAGAGATGTTCTGTGTGATTATTCTAAGCAATACAATACAACTATTAGGCATTTACAAGGTATTAAGTACTATAAGTAATTTAGAGATGATTTAAAGTATACAGAAGGATACACATAGATTGCATGCAGATGTTAAGCCATTATATTTCAGGAGCTTAAGCATCTGTGGATTTTTGACACAAAGGGGTCCTGGAGTCAGTCCTGCAGGGTCCCACAGGGACAGTGAGTGCTTTTTATTGTCAGAGAGTGAGGTGGGTGTTATTATCCACCCACCTCCCAAAGGCCAGAAGACAGACAGAGAGAGGATAAGGTATTAACCAGAGAGACCATGTAACCAAAAGCCTAATCTAGGTTTCTACATCCAAGTCCAAAGGATCTATCATGACACTCCTCCTACTCCCTTGACTCTACATCTTCCTTTGTTAAGCTGCAGCATGAGTGGCTCTCTGCTGCTGCTGCTGTTGTTCTCAGGGAGGAAGGACTGTGCTCCTTGATATAATCTGCTATTTCCAGGATGATTCCTATGCTGAAGCCATATTTGAAATAAACAGATTTTTTTGTTAATCATGTAGTCTTTGGAAAGACTGGCAGCTGGGAACTGTGTGCCTACCTAAGGGCTCAAACATACTGACCCATATATGGTGGGTGGGGAATGGCTACCTGAAAAGGGAGAAAAGAAGAGGAAATCAAAGGGTTTAAGATTATTGAGCCAACAGCTAACACTACTGCTCTGTCTGGCCCGTCCTACAGGGAAAGATATGATAAACTGCAAGCCAAATGCCTAGCTAAATATTTCTCTAACAAATAATGAAATTCAGGTTGGTACATAAGACAGAAAATTTAAATGCAACAACTTTGCAAATAATTTATTTTTTAAAAATCAAATTAACTAGTATTTAACTAATGCATTGATAGCTATGAATTTAAGAACAAAGGTTGCAAGGATCATATTATTTCCTTAAAATGGAAATCATTTTCTATTTATTTTCTCTTTTAACCTTAAAAAATTTACTTGGCAAACACACTTTGCTACTCCTAGACTGCACTGCAAACTCAAGGATTTATGAAGATTAAATAGATAAAAATCATTTTCAAGATTAAAATTAAAAGAACTGAACATCTGACTTGGGAGATAAAAGTGTCAGCATTCTATTTTCTTACCCTAAAAGCAATTCTGAATTGATATATAGAATATTGCTTATAAGTAAAGGCAAATTTTTATCACATTTATCAAATATAGTGAAAGAAAAAAAGAATATGTAATGATTTTCTCAATAAAGGGACAAGCAAATAAGCATTTATTTGCTCAGATACAGAGTGAGCATTAACTGATTTTCAAGGACACAATGAACAGACCACAAGATAAAATAAAGCCTATTTCTATGGCTAGTTTAACAGAATGGCTCTTCTATGCTATACAGCTGAGTCTAAACAATGACGTATGCCTTCCCTGCACATCTGCTAGGGTTGTGAAAGCAAATAGGATTCCCAGATGAATTTAAGTCATAAGCAAAAGGCACTTTTTAGCATATATATATATATATATATATATATTATCATTACATGAAATAATTTTGAGCAAATTTGGGGCACACACTAAAAATCCTCATTATTTATCTAAAACTCAATTATAACTCAGTGCCCTATACTTGTATTTGCTTTGTACTTTCTGACCCTTACTCTGACAGTTTCCTCCTTTTGTTTTCAAACTGTCTTAATTTTTCTCTGCCCAGTTACCTTTGTCATTTAGGACTTAAAATCTTACTTTTCCAGTCACGTCTAATACCTTATCTTCAGTGCTGTGTGAAAAGGAAGCTGAAAGAAAATTTCCACAGCCAAACTCAACACACTGTGCAAGACTAAAACCAGACAAATGACATGCCACAACATGGAGCATGTGATTTTTAGTTTGAAACCATATTTTATTTTAGGATAGCCACAAATACCCATATTTATATTTTTAAACAGAAACTCCTTTTGGTTTTCCTTCTTATGGTATCATTAGCACAAAAAACATTCTGTTTTAGAAATGATATTGAATCTTTACGGGGACATGAATGTGATGCTGAAAGAAGTCAGTCTACAAAATTACTGAGCATCAGAGAAAGCAAGAGCAAAATGTAAAGAACCAGAGATCGAGGAAAGAATAGGGAAGGTTAAGACTGCTCTAGAAGAGCATGAGGACACCCAGAGGGAGGAAGGCCCTGGCTGGCAGTTAGAGCTCAGTGCGGCTCTTTCCCAGGTGGCCTTGCTGGGGGATGCCTGGTAATTTCCCAGAACGGATGCCTGGGATGGGAGAAGGTATAGCATGAATCCCTGGGCTCTGTGAGCTTCTTAGTGATGCAGAGGTTCTTCCAGCCATTCAGGATCCAGAAGATGTAGGGTCCTCTCAAGACGTGGCCCAGAATCCTCAAATACGTCAAAGGATCAGAGTAATCCAAAGATTATGAATCTCATCAGCACACCGTCAGACAGATTTGGAGCTGAACCATAATGCTCACTTCACAAAGTCCTTCCTGAAAGAAATGTACCCTAGATCACTTCATGGGTGTTGCAGTGATTATTTTTAAAGGACAACCTGACCAAATATCTAAAATTATCTAAAGTCCAATTTTGGGCTAATGCCAGTTGTCCAAAAACCTTTTTTTAAGGATTGGGGGTGGGAAATAGTGATCAGCAGCAAAGTTCACCATTTTTGAGATCCAGAATCTGGACACCTGGAAAATAACAACTAGGCTGAGAAATACATTGCTGGGAATCAGGAAGGAACCAACAGGAAAATTATAATCTACACAAAAACAGACCACAAAGCAGAGACAGAAACAAAGTATTCTGGAAGTTCATCATGATCTGGCAAAAAAAAAAAGCTTCCTCTGCAGAGGCAAGGTAACCACTCACTCAAGGCCAGCAGCTCCTGGGAGAAACAGCAGACCAGGCCAGCAACATGGGTCCCACACCCATTGTGCACCACAAAAGCAGCACAAGGTTTTGCCTCACAGTGATAACTTTTAAGCATAACCCAACAGCCAGGAAGGGGGTCTAATCAGATGTCTGCCATAGGACCACAAAGGACTTAATCAAGTACCATTTCAGAAGGTGCTGATGACTTAAGACTAAGACTCAAAGCAACAGAAAAACAACTTCACTTCAGGGTTCCCAGGATAACACTCCCACACTGGCAGGGTGAGAAACAGCCAAGGGAAGTAGTCCTGAATAAGAAGCAGGGTACATCAAAAAGCCATGAAAAGTTGAAGTTCAGGTCAAGAAAGATACAGGTCCAACTCTGAGAAATAAGGCCATACTTTTTCAAGTAGAAAGGACTGAGTCTGAAAGTGTTAGCCTCTAGTAATTGTACTCATGTCCTGCTGCCTACATTCAACCCCGAGCCAAGGTTGAATTCTAGTATAAGTAAAGACACATGGTGGACCACACAGCTCTTACAACCTGGAGTAGAGAGGAGGTCTCTGGAAGGGAAGCACCTCTCAAACTCATACAACATAAAACTAGGCAGAGAAAACCGTAACTTGCTGGATGCCAAAACTTGGAAAGAAATAATTCATTCAAAAATATAGAAAACTATTTTCCTTCTTTTTTCCTGTTTGTGGACTTGTTTTCTTTTATTCTTTATCTTCCATAAGTTTACTGGTACATCCAGGTTTATTATGATCGCATTCATCATTGAAAATTTGTACCTATGCATCATATATCTTAGTTCTTGTTTTTTCCCACTCCCCTTCCCTTTCGCCCTTCCAACTCTCTCTCATTTCCAAAAGATTTGTCTCCATTTTTTCCTTTTCTTCTGTTTTTTCTTTCCCTACTTTTCTACCTCTACATTACATCTTCCCCTTTGAACATTTTCTTCCTATTTTATGTTATCTATTATATATTTGGTTCTCATTTACACTTTGTTTCTCACATCAGAGAAACAGGTGTATTCTATTTATTTCATTTAAGAGTACAGCCTCAATATGCCTCATTTTCTGCCTTTTTTTGCTCACCAAGTTTTTGGAGGCTTGATGAATTTTCCCTTGTAATTTGTTCCTGTTAACTTTTTCTTTTTTTTACTCTCCACAGAATTCTGTTCTTCCTTTTTTCTTTAATCTTCCTTTATCTGTTTGTCGTTTCCTGTTAACTTTATATACTTATATAAATATTCTTTTCACCACAATACAATTCTTTGTCTAATATTTCTTGCTTCTGTCTCATTTCACATTGTTCAAGTCTTCAAATTTTCCCTCATGCATTCTCCTGTTTCTACTCTCCTACATCTTTACTGTTATAACCATTAAGATGTATTAATATTTAGACAGTTAGGTATATTTTTTATTACTATTGAATTGTTTTCTGTTGTTATCTTGGAAGTGTTGGTGATTCATTTAGTAGATATTAACTGTATGTCAATATCTGGTATCCTTTTACATTTATACTGATACCAGACTTCTTGATGTTCCCACAGTATGTCAATATCCAGTTTGTCTTGGATGATACTGTGGATGATTTAATTGCTATTGCCAGAGTTACATAATCACTATTATTAATAAGTTTTCTTTGTAGGCCAATATCCAGATAGCTTTGTGTCCTTAAATAATGTGATAGTTCATTCCCAGGGAATTGGGTGCTGGGCCAATTACACTATAGTCTCTGCCAAGTTAACAGAGATGGTCAGATCCTGGAACAAAGGCGAAAGATTAAACCAAATTTTGTCCAGAGGTATCACTAAAAAGCAGACACTAACTAAAGAGATCTCCACCCAATAACACTGTCTTTCCACTGTAAGTGTCCACAGTCCAACCAAGCACAAAACAAAAATCACAGACACTTGAGAAGACACAGTAAAAGAATGGCTCCCCAAAACTTCTAATTCCACTAGAAGTAGCTGATTTGAAAGGTATTAAAAAGGAGAAAACCAAAAGCCACACAGCTGAATTAGTTTAAGGGATAACACAGGTGATTAAAACACAAATCAATAAGGTACTTAATTGGTTGTGGGCTGGAATCTTGACCAGAAAAACAGGGTGAGGCACAGATAGGACACAGGTACTCAGTAGGCTCACAGCAGATGTAATTAAAAAGTTTCTGGGGCTGGGGATTTAGCTTAGTGATTCTGGCACTAGTCTTGCAAGTGCAAGCACCTGGGTTCAATTCCCCAGTTAACCACATACAATACTGGGAGTGGGGACTCACATCCAGCAGTAAGCAGTACCACATACCACAGTGCTGGGCGTGGTGGCTCACGCCTGTAATCCCAGCACTCGGGAGGCAGAGGCAGGAGGATTGCTGTGATGTGAGTTTGAAGCTGAGCACAGGGCCAGCCTGAAATACAAAGCGACACCCCGTCTCAAAAAACCTAAAAAAAAATTCCTGCAGTAGGTTTAAAACATAAATTCATCAGAACTTTAAAGTGTACAGCAGTATAGTGTTAGTTCACTAAGCTGCCAACCTGCTTCAAAAAATGGGGCACATTAAACAATATTCTCCCCCATTAGTTGGCAACTGAGCAGCACAAATAAAAAGGAAAGAGAAAGATGAAAAG
This sequence comes from Petromus typicus, assembly GCA_004026965.1. Taxonomy (NCBI): domain Eukaryota; kingdom Metazoa; phylum Chordata; class Mammalia; order Rodentia; family Petromuridae; genus Petromus; species Petromus typicus. Next base: position 52,795 of record PVIR01008759.1, read on the forward strand.
GAAAAAGAAAGGAGAGAAGAGAACCAGACGGTAGAGAAAATGAGAGAAGCAGTGAGAGAGGAAGTAAATGAGAACCCTTTATACTAAGACCGAAATTTCTAGTCTCCCGAGGAAAATAAACCAAGAAAGTGACCCCTGGGTGTTCTAGCTGTAGATCAGGTCACTCAATAGTCCTGAAATTTAAAAAAAAAATTATCCACAGCAAATGATCCTTATAAATTTAATCTTATATAACAGTTTAGGGGTACAGTATTTAGGGAAAAATTTAACCTCATTTTGTAATACATTGTAAAATAAACTTAGATACTTTTTAAAGAAGTGTTCAAATAGAGTACTGACAGAAGAAAGTACATTTTTTTCCTGTGATCTTGATTTGTAACATATTATACTTTAGCCAAAACTGCGGCTGTCAAAACTCAGATGACTGAAGCAAACTGTTATATATACACATATAACAGACAACTGCTAGCATGTACTTGCGCACATGCGCATGCACACACACACACACACACACACACACACACACACATGCATGCACACACATGCGCACGCGCGTTCCCCTTTCCTCTCCTCTCCTCCCAGCCCCTGGGGTAGGCAGCACAGAGCTTCCCAATCAGTGTACCTCAAGTCACCAAAAGGACATTATTTAACCTTTTTAAAAAAACCTTTGAAAAACTGCACACAGTTGAATCATATGTAAACATCATCTCCATAAACTTTAATTAGGTACTAGTTTTTGACCAATATTGGTAAATACTACTACCATTACTATGTTTTGTGCTAATATTTCTGTCATAAAATTAAGTATCACTAAATTGACTTCAATTAGATGAATTTCATCAATTATATTTCTTAATCTGCCTATGACTTTTACTGATAACCAAAGTCTGACTCCTGAAGTAATCTAATCAGTTAGAAAACTGTCTCTAAAGAAATAATTAATACAAATTAAAAGTAATTTATTAAAACTATTTGAAGGTTTCAGAATATACCTTTTTACAAACATTTTATCTTTTAAGATAACTATATCTGAATTTCTTGTTTGTTTGTCTTTTCTTTTTGAGTCAGGGTTGTGTTTTTATAGTTCAGGCTAGTCCTGAACTCAATAATCCTCCTGACTCTGCCTCTTTAGTGCTGGAAATACAGGTGTGAGCCACCACAGCCAGCACTGTGGTAATGTGGTACTGACTGCAGGCATGAGTCACCACACCCAGCATTGTTATATATAGTCACCAGGGATTGAACCCAGGCAGATGCTGGAACCACTGAGCTAAATTCTGGGCCCACTCATCTGAATTTCTAAATTTAAACTACAAAATTAAATGAAAAATTTCAGTGTCTCAAAATGTTACTATTTTAAAATTTTAATAGTCTATTTTAAAGAACTTAATACAGATAACCTTAATACTTTTAAATCAAGTTTCTGAATTCACAAAGACTCATGGTGCCCTTTAGAACTTTTACAACTAAATAGATTTAACTTTTTATGTATTTTTTAAAAAATACCAAAATAGGTGATTTTTCTTTTAACCTAGAATGCTTTGAGATAATAGTAACACATAAGAAGTTTTGCCAATAATTAGAAATCATGAGGATTACATCAAATTTAAATTTGCATACTCCATTTTTTCTACAGCCTAAGTATTTTATTTGCAAATAAAAATTATCAAGTGAAACAGTTGCTGAGTAAATCATACTATCCCCAAATCAATTCCCACTAGAAGTTTAATTATTATTATTTTTTTTAATTTATGAACTCTTTTAAGAGAACCAGAATGAGCTCAAGAACTCCACGTCATGAAATGAATAGCTACAAATAAACGACCTCATATAAACTGCATATGACAATGACCAATATTGGTAAATACTAACAATGATTGTACCAATCATTGTTTCAGTTACATGCTGTTTATCAGGATTATACTCATTTTGAGACCAACGAAGCAAAATACATTGAAAAGATACAGGTTTTCAAAATTTGAAGTAAAAACAAAGATTTCTGATAACAAATAATACTAGCCCAAAAGATTATTAAACTAAAATAATTGTCATTATATATAAATAAGTCCCTTGAAGTTTAACAGTATTCATAAATAAAAATTAAAATCCTTGAAAAATAACGTTTTGTAATATCTGTAACATTATTTGTTTTACAGAGAAACAATTACTGGGCATAAAATTTAGATGGGTGAAAGAAATCTGTGAACTATCAAGAAGACACAGGATACAGACAGTCTGTGTTTATGTCTTTCCCTGGTAGAAATACATAAAGGCTTTGATATTGAGTTTATTTTGAAAATAGTGTAATTCAAGTAACAGAAAGGCTCTTCCAAAGAAGGTTTCTTAGGTAGATGTTTGTTTGCCATTCACATTAAATTATGTCACAATAGTTACTACAGAAAAATACAAGCTGCTTCTGCCCATATGTTTTTAGATTTAATATAAAGAGTTGGAATCATAGCATCAAGTGTTATTGTTTCCTACCACAGCACACTAATGGGACAGAAGAAGCTCACACTGATTCAAATGTTTATGACCTAGAAAAATTTTTTACAGTAGTGAAAATGCTTTATTTTCACCTTTCAGATTCGTTGGTTAGTTACTAGCTTCAAAAAATGACTAACATCAGCAAATAATGACAATTTAACTTCTTCTTTTCCAATCTTTATTCCTTTTATTTCTTTCTCTTGCCTAATTGCTATGGCTAATATTTCCAGAACTATATTGAACAGAAGTGGTAAGAGAGGACATCCTTGTCTTGTTCCTGATCTTAATGTGAAAGGTTTCAATTTTTGACCATTTAGTATGATACTGGCTGAAGGTTTCTCA